>JAAAKQ030040271.1:0-16750 GCA_010016005.3 Zanna intricata
ATTCTAGATTTTAATCAAATTATCCCACAAAGTGCTTAGACTAAAATTATCAAACATAGGATTCTATATTTAATAATATTTATTAAAAGAAAACAAAATTATCACTACACGCTATACATTTTAAACTGAACCTCTTTAAATGATCGTTAAATTTATATAATTTATCGATAATTTTATCTGGTTAAATTAAAATAATTTAACAGTCATTATATAGATTATAAATCTTCTAAATGATAAATCTATTGTCTACCTTAAGGTAAAAACGAAACTTAATATTTCAAAGCAGAATAAGATAGGAATAATGATATTATTCAGAAGATGCATCTACAACAGCTGATAATTCATATATTACAATACGATATCAAGCACGCACTGTGTAAATTGACATCGCCGGTACAGAGTGTAATCTTGGTTATATTTTGCCTGAGTTGTTATTTATGCCAGAGTTACATAATAATGGAAGAAGTAGACAAAATAATTATTCATTCATTGAAAGATATAGGATGGTATGTGGTAGTAATTTGCTTTTCATGTAAAATTCGATATTATTTTATTTCGTTTGTTATTGAGTGTGGGCGTTAGCAAAATTTTGACTTGCTAACGACACGTGTTATTTTAGGGCAAAATATCATTTCCGTAAGCTTTTTTTTCTATTTTTGCCAGAGTGTTGTGACTTAATTATTTTTGTTGATTGTAACCTCTGATTTCGTGTTCTGTTTTCAGAACTATCGTGAAGTGTGCTGTTTTTTTCAATATAAAAATCATATTTTGTGGGAAGCAGTTTTAAAACTGTTGTAATTAATTTAAAAGTAATTTAAAGTTTTCATGTGTTTTTATTTAAAAAGTGTTGTAACTTTTTTCAAACTTGTATATTTTCGTTGTTCAGTAGAACAGAATGGTTTAAAGTTAAAACAAATTAAAACTACGACTTGCTTTCCAAATACTATGACAAAGGTTTCTATACTGCATTTATGTTTTTATCTCATATGGTTTAAGTCTTGTGTAGCTCACATTTTATTAATTAAAAAACTTGTAATGAATGTAGTTTTTTTTGTGAATAGTTACTTATATATTACTGTATTATGTAATAATACAGTGTTAATAATCTTTTGTGTAAAATTACTTGTTTCAGTGACATAGATGATGAAACACAGTCATTACAACTTTTTACAGCTGAACTGGTAGTTGAAGCAGCTGTGCGTTGTTTAGAAATTATAAATGATGGTAAAGCTGACTTACCAATGTCAGTTGGAAATACTTTACCATCTAATATGTCAGCAAGGTTTAAGATTGGTGCAGCGATAGCAAAAGCCTGTGCTGTAAGTACATGTTATTATTATTTACAACATATTTTAGACAAAATGGGTTCTGAAAAAAATTTTTTTTACTTTCTTAAAACATTATCAGTCTTGTTTCATAGGTTTTTGTTTTACTAGTACTCTTCTTAATGTTAAAATGCTATTTCAGCTGTGATATGTTTGCAATGTATTGGATGTATTGTTAGAGTAGATTATTACTTTTTAAAGATATTTTTAACATTTGGATAGAATGAATATAGTTCGTTGGTTCAGGAAAGAGGCCAAGTTAATGAAATTATAAAAATATTTCTGTAATTGATCACCAACAAAACATTAGTGAATATATTTTAATCTTAAAAATTACCATTAAGTAAAACTTCCCATAACCTAGTTTAAATTTGCATATATTTAAACATATGGATTTAATTGTGATTTTTTCAGATTTTTGTTCTAAATAGTTTAAAACCCGTAAATTTTTAAAACTTATGTATATCTATAACCACGTATAAGTTTACTTCTCTTAAAGTAGAATTTTATTATTATAGCTGTTTAAATAAAGGTGAACTTGTGTCACTGCCTTTTTTGAAGTAAAGTTATGTTATCAATTTAAGAAATAGATTGTTTTTTATTTGCAGATTATATTTTTGTATGGGATATATTTCCAAAAAATCTCCAAATTTTTTAATACTTCTATCAAAAAATAAAATAAAAACTAGAGCTTATGTTGACAAAAATTTTATTTATTAAAAATTTCATCATTTAACTGAGGTTAGATGGTCCTGTGTTGCAGATAATTCCAAAATCATTTTTTAAGAATAACTATCTTAGGAAAGTTTTAATTAAACATTTCATTTTTTAAAAATTCTTTAGCATAGAAAGATGTGATATAAAATTTGTGAAACCTATTTCTAGTGAATGCATTTTAAAATGTGACTTATTACATTTTTTTTAATGTGATTTCATATCAGACATTTTCAGGCTAACTTTGATGTGTTTACATATCTTGCCACAGTTTTATTTATCCTCTTACATAGTAGTTGTCATGTTTTAAATTTAAATTTCAGTTTTTATTGTTGTCCATAATGGATAATAAATGAATATTATTTAAAAAACAATTTTTCAACTACACCAAATGTAATATTTCTAACTAATGTTTGTGAAATATATTGATAAATTTTATCAGTTGCTTTTGTGATTTCCTCAATGTCATTTACTATGGTTCTTTTTATTGTTCTCAAGTAATTTTACTGCATTAGATTTATTTTCTGAGTTGGAGCTATATGTATTTTGCCTGTAGTCAAAAACATATGTAAAAATTCCTTTTTTTTAAGACTATTATATCAAACTTTAAAAATTTTTTTGATTTTTTCTCAGTCTTGTTTTGTGTGATTTTTAGTCAATGATTATCTTAGTTTTTACTTGTTTTCTGTGGGAGTGTGTTAATGAATTTTATTGTTATATCTATTCATATATGCTTGCTAGATATTTTATTGTTTTCAGTTCTTCTACACTTAATTTTAATTCACTGATTATGATGTATTATTTAAAAGTAGTTCATGTATTCTGTTCAGAAAGCTGAGTTATTGTGAGATTAGGTTGTTAATAGTTTGAGATGCCATGAATAAGTTTCTCCATAATTGTCGGTTTTCTGTATATTCTAACATTTTACATTTTTTGTTGGTTGTTTTGTGTGCTTATAAGTAAACAGAATCTGCATTTATTTTGTCCAAATAAATATTAACAGGTCTTTTGCTAAAAAAGAATAGTTTATGTAGATACAATAATACTTCGCTGAATTTTCTTTTAACTATAAATCCATGCTATTTAATATTTCTTTTAACTTGCTTAAAGTTTTTTGATGAAATGCTAAAACAAGTTGAGAAGTGAAATGAACATACCAATCCAACTCACTTTTTTCTACATCACAACCGGACTTACTTCATCATTTACTCTTATCATTACCAAATTCTTGTAAGTGTTCTTAACAGTTATTATATCATCTTCAAAATTTTTAGTGTCTTTTTTGGGTCAGAATAATCTGAGAGTCAAATTAGCCTTTCTGAAACTCATTTCTAAAACTTAACTGGTTTTTATTTAGTTAGTATATGTTATAAATTATTCTAGTGAGTACTTTTAAGAAATTGTTAGATTGATTATGCAGCAGTTCTCACATTTGTTATGTGATAGTGTTTGTTTTTGATTATGACTTGCTAACAATTATTTTTTTTTTTTTTTAATTGAAAGTACTATGTAGTCTTGCAAATTTTAACTACTAAACTTTGTTGTTCTTGTTTAGGCCTGTTTCTACTAAAAAAAAAAAAAGATAATAATTCTTAAAGATAATTATTGTTTTTCATCTACTCTTGCCCTGTTTTGTTTTTTAAAATATTTTTAGAGCTCTAAGAAACTCTGTTTCCTAAACAGTCTCTTGAGAGATCATATAATTTATTTTTTCTTCTCTAAAACTTTATATGATAATTTTTCTCTTTTACCCAAATATATTTCCTTTTCAATTATTAACTCTTTCTTCTCTTCTTAACAGTGGTTTTCCACCTGTTTGCCTGATACCAATACCTTTTCATTTTATTTTCCTAAAATTGTATCCTTTTTTGTATTCTACATATAATTTTCCAGTAGTGATATTTTTCTGTACATCATAACGTTTCATTTTATGCCAATTTTCTATTGTTGTTTATATTTTTTATTAATTTTTTTTTACTTTTTTTGGCTATATCATCCTTTATTTTTTAACATTTATAGATTATATTTTTTGATTTTTGGCTGGTGAGTACGTATTCAATGAGCTCCTCAGCAACGTCATTCATTTTTGGGACTGTTCAAGCACAAAAATAGTTTGTAAAATTTTGTATGATATAAATAAAGGCCTGTATTGTGTTTACATATTTAAGTTTTTTAAAAACATCATTCTTTCTGAAACCAGCTGGCCTCTGTTTAATCATTAGTACCGAATCTATTATTATATAAGTTTAAAAAATTGGTTTATAAAATGTAATTTCATATAATTTTTGTTAATCTGTCTCTTTTTCATCATCTTTACTTCCATTTAATTATATGATATTATTAATTAATATTAATTTTTCGTTTAAACTTAAGCATTTAATTATGACTGAATTGTGCTATGAGTTAAGTGCCTCTTCAGAATTTGTTTTACAGTCAATTATTTGGTTTCAAACTCTCTTCCCCTCTCCCTCCTCCCTATCACACCCCCCCTCTCTATCTCGCTCTCGCCATGTAGTCATTTCCTTCTCTATCTCTTCATCTCATCTCTTATATGCTATTCTTTTATGATTTTCAAAAAGGGTCTCCACAATTGCTAGTTTACAAGTCCAAAATTATGGAAGTCTAGTTTATATTTTTATTTCTTTGTCCTAGTCCCAATTATTCTTTTTTCATCCTTCAATTACGATAGTTTTACAGGTCTTCCATTACTGCCAAATTATTTCCTTTTACACATTTGATAACCTATTTCTTTGTATATCCTTTTTATATCCATCTTACTGTTCCTTTCATTATTCTTATGTCGCTGTTTTCAGTTTCTTCATTTTGTTTTGATTTTGTGTTTTATAAATCTATAATTTGTAGACTGAAAATTATGCTTATCTTTTCATCTTACCTCACTAATTCTTACTCTATCTTGTCATTTCTTGTATCTCTTATGTTCACTGTTATTTAACAGCTGATAAGCTGTCAGATTATCATTGTTATTTAACTCACTTTAGCTGTAATGATGTAATTGTTTTTTTTACTCTATGACAACCTCTTTTTAATAGTTCCTGCCCAAAGATATTATCACAGAACGGTTTTGCCCAAAATGTCATATTGTTTTGTTAAAGAAAAGGAATGAAAAAAATGTGTTTCCTTGAGAAGCAAGGAAGCACACTTATCACAACTATCACACAAATCACAACTATAGTTATCCATTAATTTTGTCTGTGCATTATCTGAAGCCTAAAAGGGATAGTTTTAAGTTTGTTCTGACTATAAATCATTACTACCCTTAATGACTATTAAATGGGCTGCAGCCTCGTATTAGGAATTATTTCTTTAACAGGGCTGTGTAGAGATACACTATATCTAATAATTATGAGAACACTTACACTTTCGTAACCTTTATGTTGGGTTTTTTGCTGGTGATGATACCTGATTCCCAGTGCTTTATAGCATTTTTAAGTGTACTGTTCCTTCTCCTTATGTACACCTCAGACACCTTTTTTTCTGTTTGTGATTATTTACTTGGATTGCTCCTTATTCACAAACAGCTACCACATTCAAATAGAAAAAAAATTTCAAGTTGGCATCCGTTAATAATACTGAATAAAATAAAAAAGACATTTTATCCCCATTATTTTCTTTTCTTTTGTTAATAATAATTTTTGAGCATTGAACTAAACTAATTTAATTAATTTTACAGAACTTACATAATTTAATAGAAAACTTTAATTGAAGCTAATATGAATTAGTCCCGTGACCAATCCAAATAAATGTGTGGTTATAAAAATGTTATGTGAATGAATTTTTGTTAAATGTGACGCACCTGAGTTATATTTTTTTAATTGTAAAAAAAAGGTTATGCATATCAGTTTATTGTATAATTTAATGAATTTATTTTACACTAACAAATGTTTTTTGTTAAACTTTGAAAAACACTTTAACAATAATATATATGTTTTACATTTTACTGCAGTTAAAATGTTTATAAAATCTTCCTGCAATTTTTATACATTCTAATAAAAAAAATTACAATGTATATATCAGTTCAGAGTACGAATATTACATTTATCTCTACAACTAGTTACTTTTATATTATTCTAATTAAATCTTGTGAAAGATAGAACAACTACTTGATATTTATTTACTATATTTAAACATTTTTCTTCTGTTCTCTACTAACAAAGGTCTAGTTCTCTCAGGCTGTGAATCTTGTCTAAGTTTCACTTAGAAATTAAAACCAAACTAAAACTACTTAAGTCTTTTGTGTTATATTTAAATAATTACTGATTTTTGTGTAGGATTTAGGTTATGCTGGTGAAATGGGTTATCAGACTTTCTTGTATCCAACTGATACTGAACTAAGAAAAATTTTTATATTTTTACTTGAAAAGTTGCCAAAAGAAGCTGATAAAGAAACAGCACAGCCAGGTGGTTGGTATTGAATTATATTAATTTTATTTCTCTGTTAAATTTTTTCTTTTTTTTTTTGTTTATTTCTTATTGTTATATATTCTATGGGATGTTTTCAATTGTTTTGTTGTTTATTAATTTTAGCTTTTAAGCAGCTAGTAAAATACTGCAGCTTTTTTTCTTCTTTTAAATTAGATAAGCATTTCTAAAATTTGTTGATCACCGTATCTCTTTTCAAAGAAATTAATTTTTTTGAAGATTCAAGCTCATAATTAGTACAATTAGCTCATCCAAACAATCTTCTTGTATGACTTCATTGTCTTTTTATCTTGGACACTTTTTTTAAAGTTTTTTGAGAGTGTTTTAATAACCAATTACACTATTAAATAATTTGGTATCAAAAGCTATTGAGACATGGCGTATATAATTTATCTTCTAAATCACTATTACTATGATTTCCCAGTAGTTTATTGAAATCTTTATATTATATTATAACAAAAGTCTAGTTGTCCTTTTACACTTCAAACTTGTCTAGACAAAGTCCATTATTAAGACTATTGGTGGAAGGTGAGTATTTAATTATGCTGGCATTTTTACCTAATGTTTAACATAATGAAGCCTGCTATGCCATGAAGGTCTTTTTTTATCACTGGAAATCCGATGAAAATGTCATATCAGGATTGCAGATCAAGTTTTGAAGAATCTCTCAGTCGCAATTTTCCATAAGGTTCATCTTTTATACAAACTTTGTACGTTTAGGTATTACTATGAAACAACACTAACTCTTTTCGCCTTTTTTTTATAGTTTCTTGAGAGTTGTTTGATAACCAATTTAATTATTAAATAACTTGAATTGAAAGCTAGTTGAAATATGGCATATACTGTTTGTCTTCTAAATCACTATCACTATGATATTCCAGGACTGGTCAAATGTTTGAATTTTTGATAATGAATGACCTAGGACAGTGGTCGGCAAACTCGTCATCCAAAAGAGCCAAATATAAACAATACAAAATAGAAGTTTCTTCAAAGAGCCATTCTTTTTAAGCAGAGGTTTTTAAAAGAGCCAAAAATCATTTTGGCGCGCAGCAATTCGATGGAGATAATGATACACATGTTTGCGAGCGACTATCCGTGCTGTTTTGCTTTCTGAAAATGTTCCCCTTCTCTGTAGGATTGCATTTCAAAAATGTTTATTTGTCTCTTACAAGGTAAGTTAATAAATAATATTCCGTGCCTGCACTAAATATTTCGTGGAAGAGCCGCAGCCAAGGAGTCAAAGATGCGGCTCGTGAGCCGCGGTTTGCCGACCACTGACCTAGGATGCTTCCACACTTCATGTCATGGATGAGGGATGATTTTTGGACTGTAATAGAATAAATATATTTTCATTACCATTAATGATTTCTTTAAAAGAAATTCCAGACAATGTTCATTAAAGAAGTTAAGATGGGTTAGGTTAGATTGGTTAAAACAACATCCATGTTGTGCATGTGAATGAGGTTTGTGAAAGTTATCCTAGGTGGTAATAGAAGAAGATTAAGTATTTTTTTCTAATGAATTCAGTCCCCCTCCCGCTATATTCATACAGTTCTCTCCATTGGCATATTTGAGACATAATTATTTTATGTTGATTTTGAATCTGTGCTATCTTCTTCCTTTGAACTTTTTTTTTGTAGTGGCAAAGTCTAAAATTTCTTATTGGTAGAGATTTATCTCACTATGTACAGTAAATTTGCTGACAATGAAATATTTTTTTGGGTACAAAAGCCAGATGAATCATACCTCTGTATCCTTATTTATTAATTTAAATTTAATGCTAATAATATTCTGTTTAAAAGAGGCTGGATTCTCACATTACTTCTACATCTGGAACAGGTATTTGTTTTGTCCTTACAGGCTTTTCAGATTATCTTGATTTTTCTTATTTGACATTAACCAAAAGTTAGCAAGTGCTGGTCAGTTATTAAATAGATATTTTGTAAAAATTTAAATTGCATCTTACACTGTATGACCTTTATTTACAATTTCATTGGTCTACCTTAGTCCAAATGTTTTTTTTTGCCTAAGTATGAATTTTGAATGATGGGAAAT
Organism: Zanna intricata; assembly: GCA_010016005.3. Taxonomy (NCBI): domain Eukaryota; kingdom Metazoa; phylum Arthropoda; class Insecta; order Hemiptera; family Fulgoridae; genus Zanna; species Zanna intricata. The sequence continues at coordinate 8,535 of JAAAKQ030040271.1, forward strand.
ATGTAAAATATAATTTCATTCTGCTATGCTGATCGTGAATATTTAAGTTATTTCCAAATCACAGCTAGTAAATAGCTTATTTAGTAAAATAGTATATTTTAAATGCATCTGCTATCATTATGTTGTCTCTTTTTTTTTAGACGGTTTACCCAATTTACGTGAGGCTATCGGTGATGCAGTAAGATCTAAGTTGTTAGCACCATGGGTTAAAAGTAGAAGTGCTGGTCAAGTTATTCCTTTTATAACAGTTCCTTTAGAAACAGGAATATCCCTACCGGGTCAAAAACGAGATTGCACCCCTCAAGGTAAGTTTTCAGTATAATTATTTATGCATACATTCGATATTGTAATTATAACAGACTGAACAAAAAAATTAACTTAAAATTATTACCTTTAGTTATTATTGTTTAAATTAAAGGTCATTTATATTAAAGGTCATGAATACATTTTACTTTGTAGAGTTATTTTAAGAGTAAATACATTAAATGATGAAACAAAGACAAATTTTGAAGAAATACAAGACTGAATAAATATATTGTATGAAATCGATTTTGAACTGTTAACAAACAGCTAAATTATTGACAATTTTGTAAAAGATAACAAAATGAAGGATCTTGATTGCAATGTAAGAAAACTGTATATTAAATTTTCGGCTTCCAGTGTGCAAACACTGGTAGGAAGAAAATGACAAACCTTCATTTTCCTACAGAACACTCAGAATTGTAGTGTCACATCAAAAATAGATCATTTTGAGGTAGGATCATTTGCTAAATTAATTTTTCTTTTTGTTATGGTGGTTGAAAAATTATTTAAGGGTTCCCTTAATTTGTTAACTTCTGTGTAATTATTAGTTCCAAAAAAAAATGTGCTCATCAACTTAATAATAAAATATGAAATGATGTTAAAAAATATGGTCATATATAGTACATAAATACCATTTTATGTATCTGAACTTAATATATTAAAATATGTTTGATTTAGTGTTGAATGAGCACATTTCAGGATTGAAGCTATTGCAATCATGTTACTGATACTTTCTATCAGGGATAGATGGTAGTAATTCAAAAGAAACTGTTTAAAAGTTGTGCAAGTTTCAGCCTGCTCAGTTAAAAATTACAATTACTGGGTCTGGTTCCTAGTCTTTCATTTTAAAAATAGAACAATAAATTTGTGTAAAATAGAGAAAAAAACTATTATTTAAAATTGTATACGATGTGTTTTTATAGAAAAAAACTTTTTGAAAAGAACGTTTGACTGGGATAAAATTGAGTTCAAGAGAAATCTTGTTCAAAAGAAGAACAAGAGCTCATGTATGAATTAAAAACCAAAGATCAAACTGGAATTTGACTGAATCCAAAAAAAATTAGAAGCTGAGAAAGTTAAATTAAAAAAATTGACACAGAAAGCATTGCTATATTTTTTGGAAAAATGATATAATAAATTTGGGCCAGAAAATCAGACTGTAAATAATTAATCTTTTAAAGAAGATCATGTGACTGACAATTCAAATTTAAGAAGTTTAAGTTTTTGAATATGGGGCTGGTTACTTATGCATGGCAGTGCACCAGTACATTCTTGAGATGTTATTTCCTTGTCTTTAGAAAAACTTTCTGTTAACCAATTGAATTTTTTTTGCAGACTGAGTTTTGACTTCATTATTTTTTCATTTTCTGAAATAAAAATGAAATGTGAATAAAAATAAAAGTGACAAGATTTAAGAATGAATGAACATTATATACTATTTCATTTATTGTGTGTTGTTTGTTGGCCTTAGTTTGGGAACATAATTGTCACACTGTGTATAAAAAGTTATTTCAGAATTATTGTATTCTGCCTGTTTCTTGTATTACTCTTTGTACCTTAAAAATGTAATCCTACAATGTATTCCATTTTTCATTACTGTCTTTCTATTGGCAATTTCTGGTAATAAAGTAAAATTTCTAGGGTCTATACGTTGTTTTAGTACTCCACTTGTAACCATGCTCATTACATAAAAGCCAAACAAACCACTATCTGCACAATACTCTTAAATCTGTTACTGTGGAATTTAGTTATCAGTTATTTCTTCAATATTTCAGGATCAGTTGTTTCTTTTAAAGCTTCTATTTACAATTTTTTTGAGGCTTCTTACTGTTAAAAAGTGGTTTTATTTCCCTGCTATGTGAATGCAACAATTGCGCTGTTCTCTTTAGTAATTTTCCTGTCTCATTTTATTAGTCAGTAACACAGTTTTTTGAATGAATGTTTATAATTTTTCTTTCTCTTCTTTTGCATTAATACACAAGTTGAAAGCTGAGTGCTTTGAAACATTTGCAAATAATATCTCAGAATATAGAATGTACTACATACATAGTTGACAATAGAGTACAGTATGTACATATAATAAAGTATGTTCATAAATTGAACCTTGCTCTTAACAATTATAATTTGAAAAACTTACAATTTAATACTTGAACTTACAATTAGAAATGCTGTGACAAACTACTTAGCAGATTGCCATCAGATTATTTCTTATCTTGATTTAAGGAAGTTGCCTTTGGATTTGTTCTGCCACCTTCAAATATTTTTAATTGGCTGTAAATTTCAAAGGGCCAAAATATTTTCACATTAAAAACAGTCACACTGTATGCTTAACGTTTGATGCAAGATTTTCTATTTTGTGAAACACTTTGAGCGTATAAAAAAAAAATACAAACATTTGTGTAGTGTTGCAGTTTAACTCTCACTTAGCTTGTAGTGAAGGGGATTCATTGACACGCTTATGGTTGGGAGGATTGGAGGCATGTGCCAAGATGTTCTTTACTTTCTAAATGATCATCATATATTAATTTAATTTAATTAAAATTAGCATTTTTCATTTACATTTTAGTTTTGATTTTTTTTTCCTAATCTTTGGTGTGTTACAAATTTTGGTTATGCCTAAATTTTTTTCTTCTCAATATTGTGAATCATGATGTTCTGAAGAATGTATTGACCATAATTAGTGAGGTAAGATTGTATTTATATTTTAATGAATATATTATTACTATAAATATATATTATGTGCTATTTTTGTTAAGATATTTATGAGCTTTTTATTTTTCTGTAGAATGGCGAGAGTACTGTGTAAGACGTCTTCCATTTATACATGAACAATTACCGGTACAAGATCTTTTAGTGCCTTCTTTAATAGCTGAGAATTCAAAAGGTCTTTTATCACAGCAATCATTATTAGTTAGTACTCCATCATCACAAACCCTTTCGTCTTCACCATCACATTGCTGGGATAATTTTGGTGCTCAACAAGTTGCTTCTGGTAGATCATCAGAACAAAAATCATGGTTTACATTACGGGAAAAATTTCATCAGAAAGATGTAATTATTTTTTTCTTGCAGCTCTCTTATTACCTGTTGAACTTTGCATATAATGAGCATGATATTTTATCCATGTCTGTTTTATCAATTTAAGAAAACTTTTTAAGTGTCTGCAAGTATATAAAAAAATATTTTTCCAAAAATAAAGAATATTACTGAATGGATGAGAGCAGAGTGAAATTGCTTGAGGAATATATTCATTCTTGATTCCAATTGACGAATTATTAGATGATGTGTTATTGCTTGTAGTAGATCATACATAGGCAATCTTGAGTCCATCTGTTGTGGATGTTTCTTAGTTGTTCCATTCTTTACATGATTTTACATATGTTGATTAGTATATTTTATGGTATGGAAAAAAGTTCATAAAATTTTCATTTGCAATAATTTTAGTAATTAAATGTTGAATTTTCAAAAATTTTGTTGTAAAGTTTGCAAAGTGTTGGTGATTCCTTTCTTTGTTGATTTGATTTGGATGCATTGATAATGGAAAACCAGGATTGATCAAAGAATTTGACTTGAAATAGAAAAATTAATAATTATCAGATGTGTATGTATTTCGACATTTTAAATAGCTTAATATAATAGATATTACATATTTATAAACATTAGTTACATTTTAGTTGGTCCAATAGTCACTTCAGGATTATTGTGCAACCCCCAAGCAGGAAAGAGTTCATAGGTAGCTCCTTCATTAGGTTACACTAAGGATGGTCTACACACTTAGCAGGATTAAACAACCTACTTGTACTGAACTGAAGATGGGATATAATGGGAAGTAATTTAAGATGAAAATTAAGCTGGTTTAAGAAAAAGGATGAATATTGAGAGACACTTGAAGTAACTTCACTAAGAAAGGTATTCCCACTGATAGTAAAGCTCTAGACCTCCTCTTGTTTGCTTGTGCTTGATCCATCCACAACTTTTTAGGAGATTGAACTCATTGGCAGCATATTACTGTTCAATGATTTTAGCTTAATTGATTGTTGCAACAAAAATTGATTTCTCTAAGAAATTAAAGAACCATGAAAGAAGAGAGAGTTCCTGAGACATTTACCTCACCATCTAGGGAATTGTGCCACTTATGAAAGTATCCATCTGAACTTTAAACTATCCTGTAGGTTAATGTTTCAAATCTATTTTATACATTGTATATTAATTAACTTTTATATAATAACCAGTAATTGTAAATTTTATTTATGTATTGTTTCTGTATGAAATATAGAAACAATAGTTTTATTAAATGAGCGAAGCAAGGCTCTGTTTTAATTCATCTTTTTGATACTTTGTAAATCAGGTATGGTCAAATTTTTTTTTCTTTTTTTATGAAATTTTGCAGTAAATTTCCTTGCAATCAGATCAAATTATCTATGCATAACAATCTCTCTCATAAAATTTTCCATTTTAAAGTGGCTACTGCTATTATTTGTCTTGAGTAGGATTAAAGGAGAAATCTAGTGGAAAAGTTTGTCACCTAGCTATTGCTGCTACAGATGGAACATCTCTTCCTTTCACTCCTGACATCAATATAATTTCTAGTTTGTATTCTCAGCAGTTATGTGTTTTATGCTTCCATCTTTAGTTAATTCTATCTTTATTCAATTTATTAATTTATCATTTAATCATTAATTAATTTATTTTTATCAAATTTGATATTTGTTTCTGACAGGAAATAGAATCTTAAATTGGATGATTCTCTAATAAATTGCTATAATGCAGATCTACACTCCTATCAGAAGTACAAATGATGTGATGGTATTACATCTTCATTACAGAGGACCTCTACCAGGGTCAAATGTATGCCCACTTAAGCTAATATTGGGGAAAATATATCAAGAATATGGTAATAGTGTGGGTGATGTCAGCTACATAGAATTATGTATATTCTGCCACATAATAGAGTACATTAATGAAAATTTCCATCAACATGTTAAAATTAATTAATGGTTGATGATAAATTAATTTTTAATTTTTATTTTTGGAATTTTTTTTTATAAAATAATGCTACTTTTGTTGTTGATCATGTTTATAAAGATATTTATTTTCTCTCTCTAGTAAAGGCAGGCCTATGCCCAAAAGTTATCCTATTCTTTTTTATTGTAAGGAATGAATTGTGTAGTTGTTATGAAAATACTAAACCTAATGAGGGTTCGAGCCTATAATCTTCCGATAGGCAGATGTAACCCTGCCACGGAGGTCAGCATATTAATTTCACTCTGATATTTTGGATATTTCTACTTTGATAATGTAATTATTTAACTTTTTTTTTATTTTTCTCGCTCCAACTAACTGGTCAGAATGTGCTTTCCATGTCCTACTACCATCAATTTTGCTTAGACTTTAGTATTTGTCCTTTAATCAGGGACTTAATATTAATCTTTCTTTTAAACACTTTTTTTTGGTTTGGTTGTAATGTGCTTTGCATTTGTTCACTACTCTGTTATCTGAAGTTGAAGCAAAATACTGTACAGTTATATTACTCGTATAGAATATATTTACTATCTAAATTTGGAAACTGACCTTGTTTTTTATATTTGCATACTTATAATATTTAGTATCACTTTTGTTCCTGATTTAAATTCATGAAGTTAAAACAGTCTTCTTGAAAACTTTGTGTAAGTATTAAAATCTGATTACTTTGTTATTGGATAAGCTCATTTGTAAAAATCAAATTATTTATTTATGTTATTTATTGTTTTTAGATTAGTTAGCAAAATAATACACTTTGTATATTTATATTTTTTCATTCTTTCTCATTTTATTTCACTACTTCAAATGTCTAATACTGTTGTACAGGATGGTGCTGTTAGTATTAAAAAGTTAGTGCAAGATAATTCTGTTGAGAAATCTGATAGTAAAACTGAAGATAAGCAAGAATTAACCAATAATAAAGATATACAGAAAAGTGTTGAGGAAAGAAAAGAGGAAGAACGACAAGAATTGGAAAGGTTGAAAGAGAAAATGGATGAATTACAAACAGCAACCAGAACAGTTTCATCTAAATTAGCTGAGGTATTTAATCATGTTATTGTTATATATGTCAGTGTTATTTTAAGTAAGTTAAATCTTATGCTATAGTTAGTTGCAGCCTTGCACCAAATGTAAATTTACTAATAAGAGAATAAAACGTGAGCATTTTTTTAAAATGTCAAAGATTTCAGTAATCGGTATACAATTTGTAATGGGGGTTTTTGCATGATTTGGGGAAATTGCTTATTGTTATGGAAAAAATGCAAAATTTTTTCTTAAAATTATGTATTCTTAACTATTTAAGTTCATTCAGAAAAAAATAAAAACAATTTTTGTCTTGTAATTTTGTGATAAAGTTTAATTTAATTAAAAAAAAAAAAAATTATTTCAATTTTTTACATGTTGAGATATTGAATTAAAATATCATATTTTAAAAAAAATTATAATTGTACTGAAAATAGTATGTTTTTTCTTTCAAAAATAAAATAAAGTAAATAAAAAAGAAAAAAACTGTTTTGTTAGTGGTACAATGGTACATCAGCCAATTTTTTGGTTTATTTTACCTGTATTTCTGCTTCTATTCTTTTAATTTGAAGTACAGTTTGAGTTGTATTTGAACCTATAAACATGTGGCTGGTATTATAAATTTGACTCTGTTTGCTGGTTTAGGGATTAAAATCTTGAGATTATTTTTTGAAGACAGGTCTGATGAAAAAGATATTTAACTACAGTCCAAAAAGGAGAGTGAGCCTGTCATGTTTTTTAATAGGGGCTTTTAATTGAAAACTTGATTAATAGTTAATTTAGAATATTAATTTTTTCTGTTAATAGGTAGAAAAGGAAACTGTGAAAGCAGAAGAATTAGTTACATCGCGACAAAGAGAAGAAGAGATTCGTCAAAAAACCTTAAGTTTATTACCAGAGAGTAATGTAAACATGACAAAGTTACAAGCATTAGTCGATTCCAGTGTACAAAGGTTAAAAACTTTAACTGAACAATGGGAAAAGCACCGTCTACCATTAATTATTAAATATCGTGAATCCAGACAACGTGTTGCTAATAAAGCTGTAAGTTTATTTTAAATTTTTTTATTTAATTATATTTTTATTTATTTATACTGATTGCAACAAAAGCAAAGAAGGACCTACAGAAAAATGGCTTTTATAAGTTGACTATACTTAGGACTAGTCTAATTACATTTTTTGTTTCTGAATGTATATTTATATCATAAAAACCAAATTTGCAGTTTTTGCTTTTGTTAATGTAACTTATAGAAAATGTATTACATTAATAAATAAAAAATTTGCTAACATAATATTTTATTGAAACCGCTTGATAATCTTGTGAAGTAAACTTTATATGTTTAGATTCCGATAATTGTATACTGTAATTTGTATGTTTAATGTTAATAATCAGGCATTAACTTGGAATAATATAACAAGATTCTGGTTGAATCTAGATAAATTTCCTGTTTTTTTTTAATTTTTTTTATTCAGTTACAATACAGTCAAATTTCTAAGTATTATTAAATATGATGTGTATTAGATTTGCTTTTGTTGTGATGTTACTTTTAATTATTTTATCTTTATAAAAATTGTGCCTTTAATTAATCTATTCAAAAATAGTATTTAAAGTGACTTGAACTAATAGATGATTTTAGGAGAAAAGTCCATAATTGGAGAAGTATGCTATAGACTCTTAATTCAACTTAAAAAATGTGAATTTATTCCTAAAACAACAGATAAAGCAGATTACTATTCTGTGCAAAAATATCTAACAGCTGAAAAGACAGTAGTCATGTTAATCTTTTCAGCAATATATTTTTTTTTGTCTTCAGTCATTTGACTGGTTTGATGCAGCTCTCCAAGATTCCCTATCTAGTGCCAGTTGT
>JAAAKQ030040282.1:0-36010 GCA_010016005.3 Zanna intricata
TGAAAAATATTTTATTCATTTACAAACAAAATATAAAGTTGGCATAAAGGATCAGGTTCAGGCAATGTTGCCAACTACGGGTTATCTCATAGTCGGCAGTTAACGTGTTAAGGTAGGCATTTTAAAGAATAGATTGATGTTTCTTTTCTAAACTATTAATGTTGGCTTTTTTTTTCAAGTTAAATTTAAACAGAAAGCAAATATTAAGGCTAAACAAAAATAATGCATGTTATAAATATATTACATTATTTACATCATAATTAACAAACTAAATGACTAACTAATAACTAATTTTCACTTTACATCTTTTAATAATTAATATAAAAAATACTAAAATGATTGGTTGATGTAATAACAAATAATGTACACAATTCTATGTATTGGTGGTTATGTGGTTATGTCATACATTATCCTACAGTTATACTTTATAGGAAATTCCATACAGACAGTCATAATAACATACACTCGCTAATTAGATAAACAAGTAATTATTCAAATAATATAAATTATAAAGTATACTGCAGCTATTCCATGTAAATGGTACAGCTGTGGAATATGACTTTTTCAAAGTCATTTCATCAGGAAATTAGATTTAAAAGAGGTTATCGCTAAAGTAAAGACCAGTTTTTTTAAAAAAATTTATTGTGAAAACTTTATAAATATTTTTAAATTTTCTTAAACTACATACCTTATACTACTTCTTTATATAATCGCCACATTAATTAAGACATTTATTGTACCAATACACCCTCATCATATTCTTCTACCACCAACCCATTAGCCACGATTAACAGCAATTTTAAGTTCATCATCACCCGCAAATTGCTTCCCACTCGAAAATTTTTTCAATTTCCCAGAAAAATGGTAATCAGAAGGAGCTAAGTTTGGACTATATGGTGGGGATCGTAAATTTCCCATCCAAATGTTCTCAGTAAATCACATGTTGGACCCTCAACACGTGGACATGCATTATCATGTAGTAGGACAACACCATCAGTCAACGACGTCCATGTTGCTGATTTTGAATGGCACACCGTAACTTATGTAGTTTCGCAGTAGGCTTCTGCATTTATAGTTGTTCCACATGACATGAAATCAATCAGCAGTATGCCAAACTGATCCCAAACGGCTGTGGCCATCAGTTTGCATCCAGATAACTATGGCTTGACCTTTGTTGGTCTGGTTGGTGATTGAGGATGATGCCATTCACTTTACTGCTGTTTTCTCTATAGTGTGTAATACGAAATCCATGTTTCATCACCGGTAACAATTGAATTAAGAAATTCATCACCTTTTTCTGAGTAGCAAAACAAAAATTCCAAAACAGATCCCATTCGGATTTTTTTGTGATGTTCCATTAAGTCATGCAGCACCCAATGTGCACAAACCTTTCTGAAACCTAAATGGTCATGAAAAATGCAACCAATAACAGTTCTTGAAATAACAGGAAGAAGAAAAGCCAAGTCGGAAATCGTTGAGCTACAATCTTTTCTGATTTCAAGTCCTCAATGATTATTGAGGGATTCCCTGAACATTCTTCATCATGCATATTAATTCTGTTATTTCTAAACCTTTCACAGCATTTTCAGACAATTCTTTCATTAATTACATTATTACTAAACACAGCAACCAACTGCCTATGAATTTTAACTGGCTTAACAAACATATGACTCCACGTATTTCACAGTCAGCAGCAACATTGATTTCCCTATTCATTTTATAACGAATAACTCATATGTAATCAAAAATACTACAATGCAACAACTTGTAGACAACAATGCACTGTGCACATGAGTGTGACCATGAACAACACAGGTTTTCCAATTAAGGAAGAAATATCCCAGCAGTCTTTACTTTAGAGATATCCCTTGTAATATAAATGAAACACTTTTAAGAAAAGTACAATAGTTATTTGCAATTTATTAATTTCATTACTTTTTAAAGCTATATTTGTTTTTTAACTGATCTCTCCAAAACTCTCCTTAACTCCTCTTCTTAATAACACATTATCAATTCATCTAATATCTTGAATGATCTTATTTTTCAAATTTTCAATGGTACATCACTTATTTACAAACACTTTAGATTTCAAGCATTACTAAAAGATGCAATCTGCAGTAGTTACATCTGGAGATCTATGCAGTCAATCTATACCTTCAAAATGGGAGATATAGTCCAGGAAACAATTCTCTCAGAACATTCATTGTTTCTCAAGCAATATGAGCGTGGCAACATCATGCTGAAATTATATTTCACCATGAATTCCATTAGGCATCTCTACTCAGTAAGCACTTCTTGGTAACACTCAGAAGTAACAATTACTGTGTGACCATCATCTTTAAAAAAAAAAATGGATTACTAATTTAAAACAAAGATATATACCACCACACAGTAACTCTGGCACTATGTAGCAGTTTTCATGCATTTTCCTTGGATTTTCATCATTCCAGTAATGAAAATCTTGTTTTCTATCGTTAACATAAAAATATCCCTCATCCTACATGATTAATCTATTTAATTCAGTATTTGTATTCAGAATTTGATTAACCCAAGTACAGAATTCCAATAAAAAAAAAAACAATATCTAAAACTTTATGAACAAACTGCCAATCTCTGTAATGAAGTGGAAGCATCTCGACCTTTCATCCAGAAGTGCCAGGTTCAAATCCCAATCAGGCATAGCATTTTCATACACTATAAATCTCCATTTCCATATTCCCATGGAAAAGCTTCTTTGTAACGTTCTATGATAAATTAAATAATCAGTCAAAAAAAGAAAACTATTTTATGTTAGTGAAATTGATGAGGTCTCAGAGCAGAATATATCAAACATTTTTGTCTGATATGTTTGAGGAAGCTGATTAATGCCTAAAATATACTGCAATATAGTATATAAATCCAAATGCAATAAATTATTAATTAGAAAACTATATTTATTTTTAATTACACCTACATATCTAGGATACCAATGATCTTGGCACTTGGGGTAAAGTCTGTATTTTATACATCATTTAAAATTTAAAATCAATATATTTTGCAACAATACCTCAAAAAAGGCAATAAAAGCGTAAAATTATAATAAAAAGTCAACAAACCTTTGGGTTCATCAATACCACAAGCACCAAATGGCCCTCTCCTACCAATAATTTCATGCATTATTATTGCAAACGCATAAACATCAGCCTTTGGGGTACCACCTATTGGAGCATGAGGGTCTCTTAACAACTCTGGTGCCTTCCACAACAAACCTAATATTCAAAATAAACATAAATTGTAAATAAAATTTTAAAAATTGTTAATTATGTAAATAAAAAACAATCTAACTTGCCGTTATTAAAATTTAATTATTGTTTATTTGAATCTTCAATAATAGATCTAAGGCCAATCTTGGTAGGCAATTTAATTATCTGTATACAAATAGAACTACCAGGCATTTATCCTGATTAAACTCTATTTATTAACCAGAAGGAAACTCAGCTAAAATTAAAAAAAAAACATTCATAAAAATACTGATTAAAATTTTGTTTGATTCTTACCTCCTGAAATCTCATAAAAAAAATTTCATTCAATAAATTACAAAACACAGTCCTCATAAGATGAAGGATGGGATTCCTCCTTTCTGAACTTTCATAAAATTTCTGCCATATTGTAGATAATTTTGTTATTAATAATTTTCAACAGCACAATTATAAAAAAATTAAGACATCATGAACATGTAAATTAAGAAACATTTTACCAAAATGGGATAGATTTAATTTTTTTAGTACTAATTGATTTTTTTGTTTTGCTTGTTTATAAAGTGCATTATACATTAGTAAATATCAAAAATCTACCAAAAATCTTTTCCTAGTACAATAATATCTCACTGGTACAAATTTCAAATAAATAAATACTAGTTATTCTTAAGATGTGTAACAGACTTATGTAAATTACTATGTGTAATTACATAGTAATGAAGAATGAAGAAATAATTTCCCTCTTAATGTTTCATTCATACTGGTTATAGCCTTCATGCATAATCTCATACTAAATAAAATGACATAAATTGAGATAATGGGCATAAATTAAAATTAAAATAAACTTAAAAGCCATTTTTATTTAGTTTTGTATGGAATTCAGTACCATAAAAATAAAACATATCTCTGCAATTTATAATGTAAACTGCAAAATGCTCTCTGGTTAAGCTTTATTAAAAGTTTTAGTTTTAAAGGAGCTAAACAGATAAATTAAAAGCCAATTCTCAATTTGCAAATTGCGATAAAAACATTGGTAAAAGAGTTATTCAGATCAGCCTACCAGTTCTTGAGTTTTAAGAAAAAATCAATATAAACATATAACCACACATTCTGATTTATATGTACAGATATAATTAAAAGACATAATTTAACAATATGAGGGTCATTCAATAATTAAAGTCACAAATTGCTTTGGAGCTACAACTGTTTATTTAATCAATAAGACATTTTTTCAATTTTCAACATAATCTTCACCAACATTAATACACTTGTTCCATTTCTGAATCTGCTTAATTATGCCTGGTGAAAAGAAATAATTTTCTTGATGTCAGGGCCAATTTAGCACATTTTCTGTGACTTCGTCATAGCCATTAAACTTCTTACCACATAACATCTCCTTTAGTTGAATAAACAAATGGCAATCCGATCAGGCCAAAAGTCAAATCTGTATGGAGGTGAAGCATTATTTCCCAATGCAATCTGCTGACGGTTTCTTGAGTTACCTGAGTGTGTGAGGCTGGACGTTATCATGAAGCAGAATGATGCCTTTCTGCTAATATCCAAGACATTTTTTTAACACTGCTGGGATCACCTTGTTGAAGAGCATACCACAGTAGTATGCACTGTTTATTGTTCGCTGATCTTCTAGAAACTGTACAAAAACTATGCCTTTTGATCCCCAAAAATTTTCATCATGATTTTTCTGCTGATGGTTGGGTTCGGAATTCTTTCTTGACAAGTGAACTTTTGTCCTTCCAAACCATGTTTTTTTTATTCCAGTTCATAATGGTAAATCCATGTCTCATCACAGGTTAAAACACTGTGCAAAAAACCATAAGTTTTCAATTCATAACATGATTTCAGCTGTGCACATGCAAAGTCTTATCTCCTTATGATGATCTGTGAACTCTGTTGTAAACCATCATGCACATGTTTTATGGTACTTATGTTAGTTGATGATGATGTTACAAACTGTACTGAAACTTACATGTAATTTTTAGCCATAATCTCAACTGCATCCATCAATCTTCTTAAATAAGGGAATCTACATAAGTTTCAAGCACTAGAGTTGAAAATTCAATTGAGAACCAGAATGGTGCTTGTCAATCATTGAAATTTGACTGCCATAAAATTTTTTTACCCACTTGTAAAAATTTATGCAGTTCTTGTAACTTTTGTCTGTATTGTTTCCTCATACGTAACTAATTTTTAACAAGTTTTTCACTTTTTAAAAGCAAAACACAGATCACTGCATGTTGTTCAACTAATTCATAAACTACTAGAGGATTCACCATTTTAAAATGAGATTTTGAAGTTATAAAGAAAACAATTTTACTCAAACAACTGATCAAAAGTCATCACATGGTTTCCAACTTCCTGTTCTTAAAGTACTGTAACCGTCTTACCACCTGTTTCACCTCCATAGCTTTGTGTCTAATTATTGAATGACTCTCATATTTCTCTACCAATTTCATTTATCTTTAAAAAATAAATTAAATAAAAAATTGCTTGAAAACACACAAACAATAAAAAGAATTGGTAAATTATCATTTCCATACTCCATTCCCATCTAGCAAGTTGGGATCAGGATGGACAACCCCACCATGAAAATCCAGTAAAATCTTTTGCACCTAATCACAGAAAAATGGGAGAAATGAACATAAGAAATAAACAATATTTAAAAGAAAAAAAAATAATAATATCAAAATGTAAGAAATAATTTTTAAAAAATTACTGTTTTCATAATGTATAATTTATTAGGCCTATACAAAAGTGAGATATTGCAACTATTTTTAAGCAATCTCATCTAAAATAGTAACCATATGACATACGAATATATACCCAAAGCAGGGCTAAGATTCAAAAATTATGAAACCCTAATATAAGTCATTTCATTAAAATAAGTCATCAAGGACATAACTTTTCTGATAATATGAAATGTAAAAGAGAGCTTAAAACCTGCTCAAATATTAATGAACATACAACTGAATTTTCCCCAAAATCTCTGGATCATCAATTTCTCCTTCAGTATTATTAAATGTTAACAAGTAAGTTAAATGTTAACAATTTTAACAAGTAATATTAAGCTTTTCATTTCAACACATTCAAAACCCCATAATCATGAAGTATAATAAAAAAATGGTATATGAGAAAATAAGTAAACTAATTTGGTTTTTTTTAATTATTTCAATCAAATTAATAAAAATAATAATTAAAGATTTCAAATTTGAAGTAGGTGTAAATTTCTATCTCACAAGTGGGAAGAATATTAACTTTATTGTGCTGATGTTATAAAGAATTCTTACTTTTTGTCAAAGCAAAAACTACACAATTATTTTTACAATAGTGAAAATATGCTAATTAGAAATCTCATTAAAAAGCAGAATCAAAGATAACACCTAAATCAGATCTTTTATTAAACCTGTTCAGTTTATTAACAAAAATTGTGTAATTAAATAATATATTAATTTTTTTTTAAATGTAATTACTAAAAATTTAGAAAAAGTGAAATCCAACTTGTTAATAAGAAATCAAAATCAGGGCACTTAGGATTAATTTTAAGAGCCCTAACTTGCTTAGTAAATGTTGTTATTTTAAATACTTGCACATTTACTCCATAAAGCAATAAGTACTTTCAAACGATCAACAACAAAAATTTATTTTTGTTATACATAAATATCAAATTTTTCAACTCATTTTTGAAACAAAGATATAAATAACCATACTTCTATAATACTGATGTTCCCCAATACTATCATTTTCAGCGCAATGCCTCAACTCATGTAGACCAAAATCTGTGACTTGCAAGACCCAACGACTAGTAACAACACAATTTGATGACTTAAGATTCCCATGACAACATAATAATGAGCTATGCAGGAATATCATACCCTGAAAAAACCACAATATAAATGTAAATCAGTACACACAAAAAAAAAGTTGATAATTTTCATAAATATATTATAAACTTTTTGTTTTCATTTCATTGTTCAGTCATGGTTTTTAAATATATATAAATATAATTTTGTAATAATTAATTGAATTTTTCATCAGTCTACAATTTAGTTACTAGCTTTTATTTTTACATCATAAAATAAATTACAAACACATATTTTTATATTACCAGTGACTGACAGACTACATCCCCAATGAAAGATATCTGATACTTTAGATTAAATTGTCTAGTCTCTATAATCTAAAAATATATTTTCTTATGACACTTTGTATTCACAGTAAAATATTATAAATCTTACACAGACATTTTTCCTCCGTTTTATGATGCATGAAAATAGATTGAAAGGAAATATATATATAAAAATTTTGTTTTAGCCACAAATTCTGCCAGTGAGTAAATCACTACTCATTTACACAGACAGGGTTAAACTATTAGTATGCAATAACTATTGGCAATTAACATTATTTTTCTTTGACATAATCCTATGATATCCTTTGTTATATCACAGATTCAATTTATAGATACAACTCTGAAAAAGAAGAAACTGCAATTATATCTTTGATCTATGGGTATAAAGAAGGAATTGGCATAGTTGGAGTTATACAACAGTTTATGGGTCGATTAAAAACAGACACACATAGATTTTAAATTTCATAGAATTTTTTTCAAGTGAAAAGAAAATAAACTAAACTATATTAAAATAATAATATTTAGAATACTACTTACCTTAATAAGATCATGTACAAGTGATGCTATAAACATTTTATCAAGTTTAATATCTTCATTTTCCACAATATCCTGAAAATAAACCAACAAAACTCTAATAAAAAGAAAAGAGAGAAACTAAATCTTTAATAATCTGAATTTTTTTCTTTAGACTAAAAGGAATATCCAAGTGGTGACTACCACTTTTGCTATAAAAAGAACTTATATCAAATAAAAAAAAAAAGTTACTAAGTTTTATTTTGAGCAGCAAGAGTGAGTAACTATATAAAATGAAATTTTGAGCAGCAGGAGTGAGTAACTATATAAAATGAAAAATATTTATCTAAAAACCCTTTATGTCCTTCGATTTTTTTTTTCCACTAGATATTTTCTGTAAAACAAATTAGAGTACAAAAAGTAATCTTGAAAAAAAATATTTCTATAACCATGTGAGGCAGGGCCTATTTTGAATTTCAAACAATATTTTCACCAGAATTACTGAAAATTTTGTGCTTTGTTTCTAGTTTCAATAGTTTTTTAAATACAAAATTAACGATAAAGTTTTTTTTTTTTTCGTTGTAACGATAAAGTTTTTTTAGTGGTTGTATGCTACCTCATAAATACTTCATGTAAAAGATAAAATGCATTCCCACTATGGTTAATTTCCAGTTAAAGTATCATTAAAAATTGGCACCACAATCATGGCTCACATATTACCTGACAAAGTGGGATAGAAATGGAATTATTTACATCAGTTTTTCTTTTGTAAAATTGATGATAAAAAAAGAACACACCATGAGGAATATATATGTAACAATTTTTATTTCATATGGACAGTTAAAGTTTGCAATAGTAAATAAAATAATTTTTTAAAGTATTATTACTAATTGCAAGGCCAACCAAATTGTTGTAATTATTGAAATTAACCTGAGAGCTAAGATGGGCTGAAACCTCCTCTTCCACAATAATGGAGTCTTTAAATGATTACAGAAATCTAGGAGCCATTGGAAATAAACAGTATAGTGAGTATTGAATATTTTACTGGCCCCCAGATCCAGAACACTATTTATTTAAGCATATCTTGATATCAGAGTACAATAATTATTGTTAATTTAGGGAGTTTGGTGAACTCAACAGTGGGAGAGGCAAAGGTTTTGAATTTCTTTGACATTAAGTAGTGTTTGAACTGCCTCAACAAACAGAATTTTTTTTTTTTTTTTAAATTGGAATTTTCTCAATTATTGTTAATTTTACGATGTAAGAAATGGTATCTGGGAGTACAAGAAAATCCTAAATTTATAAAATCATGAGACTGTTCTCTTAGACATTCTGACACATAATATAATCTTATGTTCAGGATTTTGAAAGATAAAAAATAGTTTTTGTTTTGTTTTATCCTATATATATATATATATATATATATATATAAGATTTTATTATAGGTTTTATAGGTAATTATAGGTATAGATATGTTGATGATCTGTTAGTTATATATGAACCATCTATAATTTAATAATAAAAACATGAATAATGAACGTGAAATAATTTTAAATAAGTTAAATTCTTATCAAGAAACTTTAAAATTTACAAATGAAATAAAACATAACAAGAAAATAAATTATCTGGATTTAAATATTAATATAAATAAAAATAATCAAATAATTGGAATATATAAAAAAACCTACTTCCATTGAAATTATTATAAATAAAAATTCCAATCACCCTTGATCCCAAAACATTAATACTTTTAAAAATATGACAGGTAGAGCAGTAAAATATACAGACGTTAAAAAAGAATTACATAACAAATTAAATAATATAAAAAACTTAGCTTTAATAAATGATTGTCATGCTTCATTGATTGATAATACATATAAAAATATAGTTCTAAACACTTTAATAATACATACATTAGTAAATTAACACCTATTAAAGAAAATGAACGTAATGAAAAAATTTATATAAATTATTCATATACAAATAAAAAAGTGCTTAAGTGACATATAATGATATAAAACACAAACCCGCTTATAAACCTTATAATCATATAATAATACATTTAAATTATTATTATAATGAAAAAATAATTTCAAAATTATAAAAATTTTTCAGGTATTTATAAAATAACATGTAATAACGTGAAAAAATATATATTGGTAAAACAAACAAATAGATCTTTTAAAGATAGATTCAATGAACATTTTAGATCTTTCAAAAATAAAAAAAAACTAGGCTTTTCCAATGTTGCTGACCATTTAATAATCAATAATCATGAAATTACTAATTTAGAACATAATTTGGAAATTACAAAAAAAAAATAAATATTGAACATGATAACAATAATAAAAAGTTAGAAATTTTAGAAAGATTTTATATTTATAAATAGAAACAAACGTTCAGCCTCATAAAAATGCAGACAGAATTTCATGAGGGAATTCTTTTAAAAACTGTTTAAGTTGGTATTATTATTTGTTTGATTGAACTGGTTCATGTTATATCACTAACACATATAATTTTAAACTTGACTGAACAAATATTTGTTCTTTTTTATATATATATATATATATATTTTTTTTTTTAATGTTTTTTTATTTGTGTATAAATGTAATGATTTAAAAAAAATTATGCTGATGATGGGCCTAGGCCTGAAAGCACTTTGACTTTTGTAAAAATAAGGTAAGATTGTTTCCTATTCTGTACTTGCGGAAAGGCTGAATGTTATATTAATATTTAATTATAAACTATATAAATATATATATATATATATTATAACAGAAAATAATAAAATTAAAATTAAAGAAAATATAATATTATACTATAATACTTACATACAAACTACCCTTAGCACAGTAATCAGTAACAATGAGAACTCGCATCGGTTCCACAACAGCACCAATAAATGTATTAACATTATCATGACGAAATTCACGTAATAATCTCATTTCTTTCATAACATTACGAGCGATATCTTTTTTCTTTGAAAATTTTAATTCTTTAATTCTGACCATAACACCACGATACTGTCCTGTTAATGCAAATACTTGAGCTCCACAACGCGATTCATACGATGTAGCACTCATTAAACTTACCTAAACAAATATTTTAAATTTATATTAAATAAAAATTTGAAATACTTAATAACTACTAAACAAAAATTTGATAGAGAAAAAACATATTTAAAGAAAAAAGTCAAAACTAATATAATCATTTTTCTCTAATCTATGCTAATCTGGTAGATGTGACACAGATTATAAAAACCATGGACTTAACCAACAGCTCTTTTGATTTGTAGTAATAATTACAAAAATGGGTTCTTTTGCAGTTAATTTCTGCAGAAAAAACTAGATGATACTTTACAAAAGAAATTCATCTACTATAAAAGAAGACTGCTGATGAGAATTAACACAATGTTATCTGGAAAAAACCTAAACTAGTCTTGGATGACATGGAATAGCCAATGAAGTGGCTAAAATTAACCGTTATTTAGCTAAACAAATTTATTAATTTTGTGTTGATGTCTACCAAACTCATTAAGGTAGAAGCCAATAAATTCCAACTAATTCCACAATGACATATGTTGCAACGTTTGACAGCTAACTTTAGTGTTTCATATGTCATATATAGAATAGGTTCTTCAGTTTTCGTGATAATAATGCAAGCTGTAACTGTAGTGACAACATTAGGTATATCTGGCTCAACATGAAAAAAAATTTTTATCTTCACCCCATACACAGTAAAACACAGTAACAGCTGTAAATGTAAACAGTTAACCTACAATTTTTTTACATAAAACAAAACATAAATCTTTAATAGTTCTGCTAAATTTGTTAATAACTTAATAAATATGAAGGAGAGCATTAGCATAAACTACACATATAATTTTTTAGATTCAATGATTGCATTATCAGTCATATTAAACTGAATGAGTATTGCATGATGCACACATGCCTCTGTTTAAACCAAAATAGAGAAAATAGTTTTATTAAATGGTAATCTTGATTTTTTTCAACCACACACACCTTCAAAAATTCTATTTCCATGTAACAATTTTTTTTTTTGTTAAATTTTTATTTATAATTTTTCAAAAAAGATTGCATTTCATGACGATATTCACAGCACTTAAATATAATCCAAAAAGCTCTAGTTTGATAAGTAAGAAATTTAATCAATGAAAAAATTTTAAAATTAAGATTTTTTTTTAATTATAAAATATAAAAACAGACATAAAAACTAATAAAATTGTATTGATACCTTACTAGGGGAAGCGACAATATTTTCATTTCCATGAAATCCTATTAAATCAGGTAGATCAATTTTCCAAAGAAGTCCTTCAATTTCCTGCTCTATCTTCCATTTCCGGTATATGCTAAGCGTAATGACTGAAGTACAGAACAGAAGAAGTCCTAGGACACTGGCAACTATTATGCTACCTTGTTGACTACCATCTTTTGGACACAATTCATTTAAAAAACCACAACTAGGTTCATCTTCAGGTTTATCTTTTCCAGGCCAATCTAATCCTAAACTTGGAGTATTCAACCTGTACACCTAAAATTAAATAAAAAATATAGCAGCATTAATAGCAGTTAATATATTAAAAAATTTGTAAAGTAATATTTTTCAACAAAAAATGAAAAAAAATTAAGAGAATAAAATGATATAGAATGCCTAAATTGAAAAATTTCACTTAATACAATTTCAATTAACTTACATACAGGAAAAAAAAAATATATGTATACATACAGATTATATCTCAAATTTCTGCAATTTCTACCTAGTCTGTTCATGAAAATAATAGAAAAAGTTTATATAAACATTGTCCTAAAATGCTGCGTTTGTGAGTTGTGGTTAGTGAAAGATTTCGCTTGGATTTCAGCTACCCCAGTAGAAATGAGGTACTGAAATTTTTAAAATGTTAATTAAAATGCAAAATTAGTGATTTCTTGTGGTTAATGATCTGAAATATAGAATAAAGTAGGTCCAAAGACCTGTATATACAGTAGTCTTTGAGAAATGTGGAGTAAAGACCAATAAATTAGGGTAAAAAAATCCTGTTTTTATATTTGAGATACAATAACTTTGTTAAATGGGTAATAAACTCATAAAGCATTAAAGAAAACTTGTAGAGAATTTAAACAGTTAACCTACAATTTTAAAAAATAAATTAAATAAAATGTATTCTTAAAGATTTTTCTTATCACAAAATACAAGTCCACAGCCTGCCCAACTTAAAACAAACATGATGTAATCCTAATCCCCTTTTCCTCAGACAATTATGCAATTTTTTGGATGACTCCTACCCTTTAAATAATACTGTGTGAATGTTATATTTGATTCACATATAATAAGTTAAACATTATGTGATAATTTATTAACAAGTGAACTGCAGCAGTCTTGCTAATCCTAGTTAATATGAACAAGGTATCTCAGATTAATAAAAAATTAGTAGTAACTAGTAGTTAAACCGAGAAATCGTACTATAATAACAAATATTGTACTTCAAGTTAATTTTTGCTATTTGCATCACCAGTCATCCATAACAATCACACTTATTCTGAGATTATACATAATCTAAAATCAAGTGCAAAGATAAAGAATTATTTTACCAAATCAAGAGAAATAATAAAACAATTATAATATTTTAAATTTTATCAAATTATGTTGCTATGTATAATTATATTGATCAATACTTCACCTGAACACATTTTTTACATATACTGTGTATATATTTACACAGTATAAGTCATTCATAGCATATGAGTAGCATTTTCTTTCTCTTACTGTGATCTATATATTGTTTTTATGAAATAAAAAACTGTGTAATAATATGTTATGGTTTTGTTATAATATTCATTTATAACTAGTTACAACACTATAATAAGGCATTTTTTTTTTTACTTCGATTTACTTTCATTTTGACTTCTAGCTGTGCTCATATTATTGGGGAAACGTGGTTTATTAAAACTTAGATTGAAATGACTACTACATTTGCATCACAATCAGAAGATCATTATTTTTTTAAAGTAAATATTGCTTCTACACTCATTCCAGCAACTCTAACTCATCATGATAATGAATGTAAAAATCTAATTCATTTCATACAAAAAAATAAACCCATTCATAACATAAAAAACATATTTATAAAAAAACTGACAGTTCAGTGAAACGTTTTTTCTGACTTCATTATGAGCTATGTTCCTAAAACAAAGTTCTGTTATACTTATTTTATAACTTTTTCTTCAAATAATTTCTTTCTTAAAAATAAATAATGCAATACACTAAATGTGTATATATGCTATACCAATAATAAAAATGATAATTAAAGAAACTAAAAATAACAATAAAATCATGTAGTCATACCAACTCAGTTACTCACAGGTTGCTCTCCTTGTTGGAACTGTCCTACTGGTACCATATAATAACTGCACGAAAAATTATTCATTGAATAATTATTAGGTTTCAGTGCAAGAACCGTATAGTTACCCTCTGAATCCCCATTTGCATCCAACTTAATAGTAGTCCCTGTTATACCTAAAATCAATAAAATATATTTTTTTGTTATGAAAAATTACTATTACTGTTATCATAAACATTACATAAAAATTGGTAGAAACAGAGTACAATTAAACACATTTTACAATTAAAAACTAATATTATAAACTGTAAAAAAAAAAATGATTAATAACACATCTGAACAGTCTCATCTATATACAATCATAATTATTTTGTATAGAATTTATGATAGAAACATTACAACAAAATTTCACAAAATGATGATTATTTCATAAAACAAAGAAAATATAAAATATGATAAACTTTTCACTTATTTTGAAATATTTTTATCCATATACGCGCAACCTTTCATTAGTAACTAGCACTAATGAGAAAAATAGCTATTTTAAAAAACTAATTTATCATACTCTACTGTGATTCCAATTTACATTATTTTTGATAGCTTTTAGAATTATAAATATATATATTTAAAATATAGACAAAGATAACAAAGTAGTTTCAAAACAGGCATTTAATTAAGTATTAGTTAAATTTCCAAAAAATAAAAAGGTATAAATTATAATTATAAACTTAGTAGTGACCTGCTTTGGATTTCTAACATTTATGAAAAGGGGCCCTTTGCTCTTACTGACAATTATACTTAGCAATGTCTGTGTAATAACAAATAAATAAGAAATTATCTATTATGTTTCATATATTAAATATAGATACTATGACAAAATTAGAAGTAATTCATTCACTTATTCTGTTAAGTGTGGCTCATAGTAATTAAATCTGCTTCTGCTAATTTGATAAAACTTGTACATCTACTTTGTTGAGTACAATAAATACATAATATACAGTTGTTAAGCTTTCTTTAAATAGTACAATAATAATTATGGTTTTAACCCAGATATCTAATACACATGTAATAATACACAAATAATACTTACATAAACATCCACTCATTTAGGTGTACAAATAATACTTACCTCTCTATAGGGCTCAAAATTTTTTATTCAATACCAATGTGCGTAACTGCTGTCATTTTACTAAGAACAAAATTTTCTATATGCTCATGTTATTAGTTATTAAATACATTTTAATATATATATAGACATACTAACATATATATATATATATACATTCTAATATATACTCATATATATATATACAAATTAAAAATTATTATAATAATAAAACACATCTTTCGTAAATAATTATTTTCTTAATACGTGTACTTCATAACAAAAGGGCATTCTTGACAGTAATCATCAAGGAAAATTATACAAAATTAATAGTACATATATATGTAATATCCTTCAAAACTGAACAAGACAGGTTGATTTGAACCAAAATCATATTTTTTCTGTGATGGTGAAAATTGTTTGGTGAATTAATTATTGCAGTAAATGCTAGACAAAACATGTTTTAAATGATTAATAATAGGTTGCTAAGAAGTTTATTTACTTTAGATTCAATATTTATCTTGCATAAATAATCAGTAATTAATGAAAACAATGTTTAATTTCATGCAAAGAACACTTTCATAACCCACGAATTCATCTAATACTTTGCACAAATGAAGAATAATAAGATGCAACATGAGAGATCCATCCCTGTTTACAAAGAATTTTAGAAAATATTGATATACATTTTAATAAGAATATAATAAAGAAAAACATTACAAAAAAATTATGCTATAAAAAATTAAAATATTAACTTACTTTGATATGAACGATTTTTAATAATAGTTTGTATTATCCTGGTTCCATTACTCGCAACTTGTTCAATAATTGTATCATTTAAAAATGGTTCTTCATTTAATAATTTATCTAGCGCTCTTGCGTACAATTTAACTGAATCGTACAGATATGATGCATATATTGAAACATACTATTCACATACCAAAAAACAATAAAAGAAAAACATAAAAAAAATCATTAATTCACAATTATAAAAAAAAGATAAAAAAATAATAAAAGCAAACACAACTGATTAACATTAAGGATGAATAATAAAAAGTCTATTTCTATTTTGTTAATACATACTTTATACTAAACACAAACATCAAACATTATACTTACATATTAACACTGTAATCAAATATTAGAAAAACATTTTAATTTATTATTAATTATGATTATAAGGGCATATCATTTATTCCAAAGGTAGAAAGGAAAGTAGCTGCAGCAGCACATTACTTGTAATAATCAGAATATTTACTATTTTGTATTAATTGTTTATATTATAAAAAATGTGGTACTCTGTTATTATAATATTAAGTATATGAGTCCAAAGCCCTAGAATTTAAAGAAAGCTTTAAAATTAGAAAGATAAAAATTGAATTTTTATAAATGTTTACCAGTATAAATACTAACTTTTGACAAATAGCAGAAAGTCATCTCTCACCTCCAAGTATCTTTTTGTGGGTACAACGCAAAAATTATACAAGTAAACCTTTAACAAGCAGCTTATTTGTATAATGTATTCCCAGTTACCAACAATATTTTATAATGTATTATCCAAGCACTTTCAGAGTAATTACTTCATCATCAGGAATTATTTAAAACTTCTGATTTGTAACCATATATATACTATTTATATTTGATTAAAATTAAATTAAAATTGTTATTTTCATAACAGTCGGTCGTCATTAATTAAAATAAGTTATCCGTTAAGTAAAATAAAATGTCATGTCAGTAGGATGTTTACGACTGTTATGAGATATGAAATGAAGTATTACCAACCTAGTAATTAATAATTATTATATAATTTGTTTTAATGAAATATCATTATCAATAATCCCTGAAGACAGAGTATTTGCTCTGAAAGCACTTATACATCATATAATACTGTCGGTAAGTGGGAATACACTGTTATACAAATTATAATAATACCAGCAGTGCTATGTTGAGAAAATTCAAAGTAGCTCATTTAGTGAAAGAAAAATAAAAAAAATTGAGATTGCTAGTTACAAAAAAAATGATATCATTAAATTTAATATTTGATGAGATTTAAAATTTGAAATTTGGTTCTTGGTTATTATTTTAACTTTTCTTCTCCTTTCTTTCACTAATTATTTTCTGAAGTAAAATATCTTATAATATCAAGAAACCTATTATACTGCAATTTATGTTTCAATACACATATGCACCTTGTTGTAACACACACTGTTGGTCTGAAATGATGACCTAGAAGCTCCTTCTAGTGGTTTTTAATTTATGTTTTTTCAGCTTCAAACTAGTCCAAATACTTAAAGTTAATAAAAATACAGTTTATCCTCAGAAATAATTAAGGGAATGTATGGAGGGTTAATTGCCTAGAAGTAATGCACTATGAACATGCATGCAAAAACATCATGGAACGACTCAAGGCAACCAGCAGTGAGTACCCTTTAGTGTCATTAAAAAGACTGTATAAGTTGTTCAGGGTTTGTTAGGTGCTCATGAAGCAGACTGTATAATAATTTGTTCAGGGTTTGTTAGGTGCATAATGATATTGGTGCAGTCCGAAAACAAGGCAGAAATGAACTTGGTTCACATAACAAAATTCAAACAATGCACATACCTCAAATTCTAAACTTTAAGAGGCAATATTGTGCCAATCATTCATTACAGGAAGCGTGTGGTGATGATGCTGAAGATCTCAACACCATATAGCACTGGCATAGAAAATTTAGGGAAGGAAGAAGGAGTACAGAAGATGAATTCACTCCATAGCCAACCATCTACTGCTACAGACAACACAAACATCACTATTGTTGCCATGGTGATCAATGAAGACCATTGCATAACAGAAAGAAAAACTGGAAATGAAACTGGAATACCAAAAACTAGAGTTCACCACATTCTAATGGAAAATTTTTATTAAAAAAAATTGCAGCATGATGGGAACCACACCAACTGAATGAGCAGCAAAACCTGACATATCTCAGAATTACACAAGAACTGCTTACATGTTATGAAATGGAAGACGATCAGTTCTTATCAAATAATTGCTATTGATGGAACATGACTTTGAATCTAAAGTCATAAACTGTTCACAAGATCCAACATTCTCTGGGACCAAAGAAAGGTTGTTGTATATAATCGAAAGTGAAGCAAATTGTGATTTTCATTCACTATAAAAACGGTGTTATTGGTAGGACAAGGAGCTAAATGGTGTTAATGTGACTGCAACTTACTACAGAAACTTCTTTCAGAAGGTTTTGCAACCGAAAGTATGAAAACAATAACCAAAAAAGTGTTGAGGCAGTTTTCCATAGAATGGGTGCCCACAAATTATGAGTTCTGTAATTGAAATTTTTACTGATTATGCCTACAAAATGCTTCACAATACATCATAAAGAGTAATCAGCTGCCATAACCCAGAAAATTCAACACCTCAACAAAGATCATCTCCTGAAAATAATCCAAAAGCAGCTACACTGTTGGCATGCTTATTATACATGGGGAGAGATTATACTGAAGAGCTGTAAACTTGATTTTGTGTTGAAATAAATTTTCTTTTAATTCTGATAAACTGTGCATTATTTTTGGGACGAATGTCATAGTATTGGGAGAAGGGGGATTAGCAGACCTATTTTCCTCAAGACACTCTTCAGCTATTGTTGTGCAGTCACTGAATAAGAAACATGTACCCAATTTGGTCCAGAGAGAGCCCGCCTACCAGATAACAAAGTATTATAAGATAACAAAGCTCTTCAGGTCCTGGCATCAACATGAAGAAACTAGTATGATCAGAAACCAATCACATGGAAACTACTCACTTAGGAAACCAATCATGGAGAAGCAGGGGTCAAAATTAAGGAAAAAGGATGAGTGAAAACAATGATTTCCCATAGGGTAGTTTACCAATTTGCTCAGAGGCCAGGAAAGTAGGAATTGAAAACTAAAAAGAGCACTCCTCAAGCAGTGACTTTAGCATTCATTATTACAATGACCTTTTTTTTAACTCCTGTTCTAAGTGAACAGATATTTTAACTTAGATATAACCCTGAATATTTGAAATCTATTCTCAACAGGAAGGTGAAGTAGTCTACTTTAGTAAGACATTCTTATTAATTTTTTAACAATGACTTAGTACACAGCTTGTCAATTTAATTTCTGTAAGATTTTCTCATTACTTATTACTTTTTCCATTTTCTTCTTTATTAAAAGTTGTCTACTCTTTGCCTTCTCTGCAATAAATGTATGCCATTCTGGTGTTTCTTCTAACTTGTTTCTGATCTCTGCTAGAAAGCGAATGTTATCAGTAAATCTTAATATTTTTACTTTCTATCCTTGTTATTTACTCAAATTTGTCTTTCAATTTATATTTTGCTTCTTTTGTATATAATTTGAAAAGCAATTGGGACGGATTACATCCTTATCTCATTTCTTCCGGTCTACAAATTATCTTTCTTCATCTTCTTATCACAGGCTACCTAATTCTTGCATAAATTTTAAATAAACTTTCTTGCTACATCTGAATCTGATTTTCCTTAAAATTTCTTTACATTTTATTTTATCGCAACACTTACCTAGAAATGTTTATCTTCTGTTTTTCAACAGTTGATTTTTCTATATCTTTTTTATTCTCAGATTAGACACATAGGTTTAGGTGAGGTTTGTATACATGGATGCCCTTCCTGATACAAAATTACTTGCAGAAGTAAGTGTGAAAAAATTTAGGATAATGAAAAATCCCAAATCTTATCAGAATTCAAACCCAAAACCTCTGGATGAAAGACTGAGCACTGAAATTCCAGTTCATAGATGACAGTTTTTCATTATACTTATAAAAATCTCAAAAATTGTATAAGTATATTTATACTGATTCAAACAATTAATATGCCAGGCTGAAAATCTGATTTTTTTAAAACTGAGTTGACCTTTTTTTTAGAAAAACACACTTCATATTTTATTTACCCACAAACTATTCTAGAAATTTGTTTGTATGTTATGCATTACACCATAAATTGATACTTCAGAAATTTTCATACCTAACTGCTTCTGCTTCCTTCAGTACATTTTTGTTAAAACATTTTTTCTTAACTTACTTCTAAAAAAAACGTAAAAATAATTCTGATAGTATAACATTTATTCCAGTAATCAGAATGTGAGCTCATGTTTACATCTAACTGAATGAATTTATTTTACATTAATTTTATTTATTTATTATGAATTTTTATTTTACAAAAAAATAAACTAAAAACATAATATAAAAATATGAGCTAAACTAAATTGAAAAAGTGAATGTGTCATACAGTTACAAACACTTATACTAACAAAGAATTAAAGATTAATTTCATCATAAATGATAATCATAAAATATAAAACAAAAAACAAAGAAAAGTTAAAAATATATATAATGTACTATTGCAAAAATTAAAACTTTAGATTGCAACAAAATCCACATAAACAGCTCTCCCACTGAACTGAGTACCGTGCCTCAATAGATTAGAAACAGAAAAAAACTTAAAATCCCTAACTTGCAATTTACTAATTACAAGAAAAAAATTGATCTTTGTCCCCAAAAATATTAAAAATAAAACTAAGCACTGAGTAAGCAAGTATCTTACAAATCAATTTATATAAAATGACAACAAATTAGAATACATATGGCAACTATAGATAAAAAGCAGAACCTAGAATGAAGGAATAACTGACTATTTTAAGAAATAAAACTTTAAAACTATATCATATCGAAAATTGCTTGGAACTTGGTCATAAAATAAACTTATTGAATAAAAAAAAAAGCTTTAAAAATGACCATAATAATTTTCTAAACCCTTAAAAGCAATACCCCAAGTATAAAATCGGTTAAATTATTCTCAAGTATATCACTTGAGAATAATTTAACCGATTTTTTAAAGACTATTTTAAAGCAAGAAGAAATAAAACATTATTTTTAATGTTAATACGTATGAGATGGTTTAACAAGAATTTTTTTACTCAAGAGAGTTAAATTTTACAGCTGCTCATTTACAGATAGTATCAGAAGTGTATCTGATGAATACATGTAACAGAAGTTACAAACTATACACATATTCCAACTATAAATGCTCTATGAATTCTTATTTACAAGCATCATTTATTTATTCACTAAATTTATAATCAAAAAGAAAAACTGATTGATATCTATGTTAAACAGTATGCCTCACAAATCATTATTGTAGTCTTTGATACAATGGTCACTTATTTAATATTCTGGTGAAGAAATTTATAAAGAAACTTTCACAATGACAAAACATTGTAGCATCAGAGAAGATCTACATTGAACATTACCATGAAAATTAATCATTAAAATTTTGATTATTTTATAAATAAAATCTACAGATAAAAACTCTTCTTTATCTTAAACCATCTTTATAGAAACCTAAACACATCTATTTCTCAATACTTGGGCAGATCTTAAAACACATTATCCAAGGATATATAGGAATTACTACTGGACAACTCTAAAGGAAAATATCCCATCAGTTGAGTGAACAGTTAGCACCATCACTGCTTGAAGCAGATCTGGGCAAGACAGTGAACTATTTCAATATACTTTGAATAAGAAAATGCTCATTGATTTTTAACTTATTAGCATTATTCATCAGTTCTAAATAAGATTTAATCTTTTATGAATATTTACAAAAACTGTTAAACAAAAGAAGCTGCTACTTAATAACATATAGATTGTAAGAAAACATTATAACAGGATTTATTAAACACAAACACACATAAATAAACATAAATGATACTTACTTTATTGAAGGAGTTATTAGAAAATATAGGAGGTGTTGGAAAACTAAATGGTTCTTTTAAATTATAATCACGTACTCTTTTACTAAACTCTTCTTGATATATTTGATTTGGTGGTGATAAAACAATAACGAGTAGTGAACGTGCTCTATTCAAAAAACCTTTGTGACTAATACAATCACTTCCTATATCCACTTCATTTCCTTAAATAACAAAAAACAGATATTATAATTTATAATATTATTATAACATAATATTATAGTACAAACAAAAAACCAGTTGAAGAGTAGGTATTATACAGGTTGAGCAATTTAAAAATGAACTGCTACTAGTCTGTAGCACGCAACTGTGTTTAGTGTAACACAACATGTAACATCTAATGGGTGAAATCAAAACATAGATAGATTATATTTACATTAGCAAAAGGTTGATATTTACCATACTTCCACAAAAGATGTTTAAAGTAAGCACCCTGCACAGAAATCCACTTTTGTGCTTAAGTTGAGTATCACCTGTTGTAACACACTGATGTCAGTGCCATCAATTGCTTGCTTAATGTTTGTCTTTACTTCATCAACAGTGTGGTTCATTTCATAAGCTTTATCCTCCAAATAGCCACAAAGAAGACATCACAACTAGACAAATCTAAGGATCACAAAGATCTCTCTGCCAATAGCAGGATACCCTCTGCTAACAGTATGTTCTTCTGTAACAGCTGTATGAATTAATACTAGAGAATCATTAAGTGAGAACACATTGCTCCATCTTGGTGGAAGAAGTCCTACTCTTTTTCACAATATGTTAACTGAGTGCAGAATTCTTCAAAAGTTATGCAGTATATTTCTGTATTGACTGTTTAGTCAAAAAAATATTCCTTCTACTATACGATTACCAGAAACAACACACCATAGACCGATTTTCTCATAATGAAGTAAATGCTCAAACATCTGGTGAGGATTTTCAGTCATCCAAAACCTAGCATTGTGCAAGTTAACGCACCTAGATAAATAAAATCATACTTTGTCTAACACAGAGTAAACAGTCAGGTCTGTCTGTCCATCAACAATATTTTTGAGAAGTCAATCGCAATAATTAATAAGTTTGTTCCATTAAGTAGTTATAGGATACAATTTCAAATTTAAATATGAAAAAATCTTACACCAAAGATATGCATTTTACATCACTTTATTGTGATAACTTATATACAGATTTTTTCAGAAGGCAGAAATTCTTCTTAAGAGTATCGGCTGTGGTCTCTATTGGCTAAAGGAACGTCACCTATTTCGATTTGCATTTGAAACCAATGCTGTTGTACGCCATTTTTTAATAAAACTGGGTATGCTACTCTTTGCTTAGGAAATTTTTTTCTGAATAGTTGACATGTTTCTAGAAAGTACCCAGAATGCACATAAGCTTCCAATACAGCAACTCTTTCCTTGATCAAATAAGGCATTTTAATCAAACACAGTTGCAAAGAATGAACTTATACTAAACTGTAACATGAAACTAGCAGCATTAAAGGTGGCATTCAAATAACTGCAGCAGTTCAAGCCAGTTTGTTTCTAATTTAAGTTGCTCACTCGGTAGCGAACTAATCACTGGTCACTCTAAGACAAGGTCAACAGTCAAACCGTGTAAGATTTACAGATTTACAACCGTTGTTGGACAGTAGTATAATTTCCATTAAAATTACAACTAATATATTAATATTTTAATTGCATTGCAACAAACTTTTAATAAACACTTCTCAAAAAGAACTGCCAAAATATTTGAATAAAAATTAAAACCATACCCCATTTTTTGATTGATTATCGTACTTTCCTTTTTGCAGCATAATTCTACACCTGTGATGCCAAGAAAGTAAAAAGTATAATTAAATTTTAAAACAATTTATTAAGCGTTAAGCGCAGGCACCTTGGAGAACACAAGCACTCGCATGATGGCAATTTCGCCGCCCACCTATTCCTGCTTATATTGTACAATTTACACATTTTTTTCATCATGAAAACAGAAGTTTAGATAAAACTCTACCTTTACACATATTTGAAATAAAAATAAATAAATGACATTTGTTTTCATGGGTAATAAATTATTAATCCTAAATAAATGATGGCAACATTTGATAAGACAAAAAATGCCACATAAATGAGATAAATGTAAATGCAGTAAAACATAATAAAAAATAAAGCAATGGCAATTAAAACTATTTACTAAAAAAAAAAAAATAAAAAAGTTGTTAAAGTTTCTTGCATCGAACTAGGCCACATCTACATCACTATCCTACATCTCTATTTGACAATTTTAGCTAGTAATTTTTGTTGCACAGAATGTTTTTTGCATAAACATCTTGAGCAGTCACAAGCTAATTTACTACGATTGTTTTTATTTTTCGATTCACTTACATAACAAATTTGATATCGAATTTGAAACGACAGTATCAAATATTTGATACTGTCGTTTGTGCTGTTTGCATTCTGTACTTTTGTAAGAAAATCTGAAGATCTTTTGGAAGGGTCATCATTTTTGTCTGTTCTTGCAAGTTACATTGCATTAGTTTCATCCCAAAGTTGAACGTGTATTTTCTTCTACCAGATTTTTGATCAAGGTTGTTTGCATGAGAAATTTTCATCAAATTTATTCCGGTGATATCTAGTAAGTGAAAAAAAATAGCTACTGGCCGCCGCTAAGTTCTTTTAGAGGTCGAAAGTCTCAAACACATTAGATCAAAAGTTTCCACACCCACTTTTGTGGGATTAAAAACCATTACATGAAACGGTTAATTAAAAAAAAGCAAATATAAATAAAGTTATTATTGTAAGTAAGATTAATTTCATCTACCTACATCAAATTTAATCATTTTACACCTTAAAACGCACAAAAAGTTAGTAAAGAATTATGTTTACTCACTACTTTTTATAAATTAAATATGATATATAAGAACAATATGGCCAAATTTAAGGAAAATATAATTTCAATTATTTATAACATAATTAAAAACAACAGAGGGCTTCAGTTCAACTCAAATGTATGTCTATTTTTTATCAATGTTCAAGTCTTTCTTCTCACTAAATATATCAGTTTGTAGTAGATGTAGTTAAGTCTTTTGACAGCCATTGTAAGTTCATTCTGTACAGTTTAACAGGGGATTTTTAAAATTATTTTCTATATAGATAACTTAAAGTTACTTTTTTTAATATCAGACTCCTTACAGAGTAAACTGATTATAGCTTGATATCATTTCAATATGTAAAATATTTTTGAGTGAAAATTTAAGAAAATTAGTAGAAAAACTTTAAGGGAAAAGTTAATACAAAATCCTGTATTTCAAAGAACATGCAAAGAATGAACCAGTACTTTTCTTATGCTTGGTAGAATAAGCTACCTAATGTAAACCAAGAAAAAATTTTTTTTAACATCAGAATTAAGGTTAGGGTTAGTAACTTGTAGGTTGTTGTTTTTGTAACCAACTTTTAAAATTAGAAATAAAAAAATATACCTTATTGCTTTGAATTTAAGATGTACCTTTATTTACAGATTAAAGGGTCAAAATTTCAAGTGCATCTTAAATTTGAGGTCTAATACCATTTGACATAAAGGATAGTTAATACGGGTAAAGCTGAAGTTTTTGAATCCAAAAAAACATATTGAACATATGCCTGTTCAATATCGAATGGAGACTAGACAGGAAATGTGAAAAAACATTTGTCATCATGGTCAAAATAAATATCTAAAAAGATGACTCATTTCAAAAAGTTTTACTTCTCAACAGCTTTATTACTGATGACATCATAATTTAGTGATGAGTAATTATTCTGGAATTTGTGCATATGCTCAATGCATGTTGACAAACATTCTTTCACATTTCCTGTCTAACCCCCATTAGATGTTGAACAGGCATATGGTATACCACTGTAGTTGTAAACTGGTCTGTTTTTTTTTTTTTTATAACCATTCTATTCTACATAATTGCTGTGTTTTTCCAACTTTTCATCATCATTGAAAAGTATTTCACATACAACACAGACTTTAAATGCAAGGTTATTTTACACCCTGAACAGATTGTAAATTGTGTCGCAGTAAGAAAACAGAAATTATTTGTGTGTAAATGACCAAAGAAACCTTTTTTGGAACAAAAACAAGGAAAATATCTGGAAATTGATGCTCCTGTTTTGTCCTATTTTAAGAAACTCTGCACAAAGGTATTCCAGTAATAAGAGGTGGATTGATGTTAAAGGCCAGGAAATTGCCAGGAAAATTGTCTTCAATTTAAAGCTGGCCATGGATGGTATGAGAAATTCATGAAAAGCCAATGTCTGTCATTGCGTCGCAGAACCTCCATCTGCCAGAAGTTACAATTAGATTACAAGCATAAATTAATGCAATATCAACATTACACAATCAATCTACAATTAAAGAAACAACACTATTTCAAATTGATAATGCTGATGAAGTTTTTATGTTCTTTGATGTACCACCAAATAAATGAGAAGTGACAAACACAAGTAACAGTAAGAACAACTGCACATGAAAAAGTAAGAGTAACTGTTGAGCGTTACTGCCGACGGAAACAAATTATCGCCATATGTAATTCTGGACAAAAAATCTGTGCCAAAAGGAAAGTTCTGTGATAGTGTAATTGTTTGAACTCAACAGAACGCCTGGATGACAAGCGATATGATGCAAGATTGGTAAGGATGTGTATGCGAACATGGACTGGTAGACTTCTGAAACGAAATAGTACATTAATGTTGGATGCTATATGTGGTCATTTGTTTGACAACATTAAAACAAAACTCACAAATGGAAAATGTGATTTAATTGTAATTCCTGGCGGTATGAAAAGTCAATTTCAACCACTGGATGTCGGAGATCTTTAATAAATGTTTTAAAGATCATATTCATGTGCAATACAATCAGTGGCTGCCTGAAAACAATCATCCCCTTACACCCAGCAGCAAAATTAAACAAGCGTCAGTAGCTACAGTTGTAGAATGGATTTTGAAAGCTCGGAATGATTTGCCATCAGAAATAGTTAAAAAGTAATTCTTGGAGTGCTGCTTGTTGAATGCATTGGATGGTTCTGAAGATGGTGTACTTTGGACACCATCTAATTAGACACCATTAAAAATTTCCCAGTGACGAAAATTAATCCCACTCATATCAGACTCAGATGAAACTGACAATGACAACTTAAACAAAAACATAGAAAGCTAACGAGTCACACTAATTAGCCACAAAAAAGTATTCTGAGTAGTGATAAAATATACCATAATTATAAAGATAAGTACAGATGTAACTAACTACATTACATTTGAGGTACTATAGTACAAAATATACTGTTAAAAGCTTTTGATTTAGACATTCTATTGCAAATTTGGATTATTCAACAAATTGTTGTAAGTCACTACATTAAACTTTTCATATTCATTTTTCAAAAATAGGATAAACTTAATGAAAAATAGTGATATATACAAAATACTGATATGACTTACTGTAATTTATAAAAAATAAATTAAACATATTTTAATATTTCTATTGGATATTTTTATTTTTTCCAGAAATTATCAACTAAATTTAGGGTACATCTTATATTTGATGGCATCTTAAATTTGAAGAACTAAGTATTATGAAATCTATTCACATTCTTTTTTTTACTTTTATCATGATAAAAGTTTCCTAACTTTGGACCTTTATTTTTTTAAATAATTAATTTACTTGCTAAATGGGCATCACCTTTTATAGGATTATCTATAACTTGGAAGAAAAAAAAATTAAAAATTGAAAATAAAATAACTTTTAACAAATATTAAATCAGACTTAAATAACTGTTCTAAAAAGGAGAAAAGATTGTTTTTTGTTTTTTTTTAATTGGCAGTTAAGTTAGTCAGTAAATTGTAAGGAGTTGTTTCTTATTTGACATCAGTTACTTTTCCAAAGGTTGAAATTAAAAATGAACTTTAAAAAAATATTTTTTGTTTTGTTTTTAGTGATGTAATTGTTTGATTTGGTTTTATTTTATTTTACAACAAGAATGATAAATTTGTCCTCCACCACTATTACTTGAAATTTAAAGAATCATTTTAAAAAAGAATAAAATAAATTTTCTTTTAATAAACAATTTTTTTTAAATCTTTAAGACAATGGTCTTTTCTTTTAAAACAAAATTGCTCTAAAAAGTAGAAAATAATTTTTCACTGATTATAATAAAATCAAAATATAACTTTCAATATTTGTAAAAAGAACACTATTGTATGCTCATAATTTATTACTTTGTCTAATCATTTTAATTTATGTTCACATTTTTACCTTTATGGATTCTCATAGAACTACTCCAATTCTTCAGTAATATTTTATGAGCACACAATGATTTTCCTTTTACAAATGTTGCAAATAATTTTGATTATCTTATAATCACTGATATCTTCTACTTTTTAGAACAATTTCATTTTACAAGAAAACCATTTAAAAAAAATTTTTTAACATTTTTTAAAAATTTATTTATCTTTTACTTTTTGGTCTCCCACCCACACAAAAAATCATAAAATTAAAAAAAAACAAAAATCAAAATCAACATTCATTTAGTTCACAATAACAAATTGGTTTTTTGTCATAAAAAAAATCAGATAACTTACAGTAACAAATCAGTAATGATAGTAATAGTAACAAATCCATTTTATTATCGTAACAAAATCGTTTTGCTGCCACAACAAACCCTTAGTTACCAAAACATAAGATTGGTTATTCGAATGTAAATAAAGAAATATGCTTTAACAATGTCCACCATATTGGAATTAGAACGATATTAAATAATGTCTGCCAGATTGAATTTAGCATGATATTAAATATGCTGCATTATATTGTCATCAGAACCAAAGCTGTGTGCAAAATTTTAGTTTGACTGACAACAGCAAGTGTGTCAAATTTCAGTTACTAAATTTGACCTATACAGGATTTTGAACATAAGAAAACCATTGAAAAGCTACTTTTGTGAATATATTTTACTGATATGGAAATGAGATACTTCCTGGTAATGCTGGATTTTCTTACAAATCTTCTTTTTTTTAATCTATGCTAAACAAAACTAGATTTGAGTCTTCTCTCCAGGACTAATACTGGGTGCTAAAAAAGTTAATTTACTTAAAAAAAAAACTATGTTTTACAGCAATTAGCTACCTTAAAATTCAATTAGAATACAAATAATACAATTGATATGATTCATTTATTTTTCTTCACTTCAATTTTTCTTCATAAGTAGTAAATAATAAAATATCCTTTATATAATGAATATGATACCTACTCCACAAGTACCTATAGGCTTCCTTATATGAGTAAGTTCCTGGATCTACATAAATCACCATATATTCACCATTATCAAAAATTCCTAGCGTTTGCATTGTCGCCATCATTTCATGCAAAGTGGTAACAGTTCCCAAGAATACATATACTGTAAAAAAAAAAATAATAATAAATACACACACACATATATTCATATATAATATAAATCTTTATCATTACTAGGTAATTCATATCTTGTTATACCATACAATTAGTTATAAAATTTATTCATATAATCATAAAGAGAGGATGATGGAAACTGGATGTTAGCTTATTGTTCTTAATATGAATAATGTCATTTATAAAAAGTTCAATAAAAACACTTTTTTTTTTTAGATAAAACAAAAATGTGTGGTTTGAGGTTAAAAGAAATTTAAATTTCATTGCAATCAATAAAACAATTTACTTTTCATAAAGTACTTTCACAAAGCTCATTTTAAGAATTAATTCACACTAACTCAGAATCATCTTTAGCCTGAGATCAAGTAGGCCTACAAAATACAAACTCAATGATCCATCCTTCTTTTTTTTCCATCGCTTTATGGGTGAAATTACTTATTACCTTCAGTACAAGATTGAATCTAATGATTCATTATAATAATTGAAAAAAACAAACTTTGTCACTCACTGAGCAGAAAAATAATAAATCAACATTAAAAAAAAAGTAAATTAAGTACACATAACAGGTTTTGCCTGTAGTATATTTGCATACAGTAGGTTACTAGTAGTAGGTTCTGCCTGGTAGACAATACAACAGTGCTGGCTTCCATGGCGCAAATGGTAGCATCTCGGCCTTTCATCCGGAGGTCCTGGGTTCAGATCCTGTCAGGCATGGCATTTTCACACACAACAAATCATTCACTTTATCCTCTGAAGCAATACCTAACAGTAATCCCAGAGGTAACAAAAAAAATGCAATACAACAGTATCTATACCTGAAGTTAATTATTTAAAAGGAAATGAAAATCAGACAATAGAACTTGAAAAATTAATCACTTGTAACAATCTAACTTTAAATATGAAGAAACTACCACCATTGTGCTTTTCAGATAGATGAAAACATTGCTGATCACATGGGTAGAATTCCAACATGTAAAATTTTCTGTTGCCTATAAAACAAAATTTATGGTAGTTTTATTAGATAACAAATTCCCATGGGATGATGAAACTGATTTCGTTTGTAACAAAATCAGAGTGTACTGTTTTACTTTGAACCACCTTAATAAAACTCTAAGCTTGTCATCTTTATTAAATATTTATTATGCCTACATATATTCTCATATAAAGTATAATGTCATCTCTTGAAGCTCCCTCAAAAATTCAGAACAATATATGAATCTCAGCTATTGCAGGATTTCAGCATCAATAACCTACTTTAGCAACAAGATGCTAAGAAGTTTTTTTGAGGTTATATTTCACAGAATCAATCTGAGATTGATAGATTAAATTACGTATGAAATTTAATCATATGAAAAATTTAATGATATTGAAATTAAATTACATTATGAAATTTATAGATTAAATAATCATGTACAAAT
This sequence comes from Zanna intricata, assembly GCA_010016005.3. Taxonomy (NCBI): domain Eukaryota; kingdom Metazoa; phylum Arthropoda; class Insecta; order Hemiptera; family Fulgoridae; genus Zanna; species Zanna intricata. Next base: position 30,995 of record JAAAKQ030040282.1, read on the forward strand.
ATGGGAGACCAAGACAGTCTCCATGCCAGCCTCCATGGCACAAGTGGTAGCGTCTCCACCTTTCATCCCGAGGCCCTGGGTTCGAATCCTGGTCAGGCATGGCATTTTCACACACTAGAAATCATTCATCTCATCCTCTGATGTAATACCTAACGGTCGTTCCGGAGATAAAAAAAAAGACAGTCTCTACATGTTTTGTACTGTTACAATGATTAGGGTACAAAAACATTTTTCTTTGAGGGGTCTATAGCAAAGGAATAATGTATTTGAATATATAACAAAACTTCTGATAATGAGCTTAATGAAGACAAAAAAAAGAGAGAAAAACGGTAACTATCCCATTATCAAAACAAAATGCCTAAATTAAAACTTTCCACAACATTAGATAAGGTAGGCAAGTTACAATAATGCTATTTTAATAAAATGTGCCTTGATGACCCAATCAATGGCTTTAACAGCATATGATTTTTACCAAAAGAGATTCATGAAGGATTCTGTTTTTATGTCTTCATAGCCAGTTGATTTCACAGAAATTTAAAAATTGCTGAGTGTGAACAACTATGAATTCTTAAATGTGTATGGAACAAACTTCCAAAAACATCTAGGTACCTGTCTCATCTGTAAATTCATTGATGAACTATGTAAAAAATTAGGGTCTACATCTATATTTTAATATAGTAAAAATTTGGAGTGTTTCATAAAGTTTAATCACAACTACTCATTCTTTTTTAAAGAATTATGAGCAATCCTGTTGCAAGATTTAACAAGGCACTAATCTTTTTTATTCATATTACTTCAAAACTTCATGTGTGGAAATATGGAATGGAAATTGATTAGTTATTTTATGAAAAATGCCATCCCATTCGAACATGGAACCTTCATCCTTCTGGATGAAGAAAGGCTGCCATGAAGCCAATAAACTAAATTCATTAGCCAAGCTCAAGATTACTTATATCAGTACATATAATAAAGAATAAAAGTATATTTTAAAAATATAAATTTATTAACCAATAGAATACCTTCATCAAACAATCCTAAAATTTGATAACTTAATTATACAAGGGCAATTCAGAAAGTAACTTCCGATTCGTTATTAGAAAACACTAACTGATAAAAAAAACAATTTATTATGTATATCTTATAGCTACTTTTCTACACAGTTGCTATTCAAATTTAGGCACTTGTCGTATCTATAAACAAGTTTTTGGATCCCCTTGTCATAAAACTCTTCTGCCTGTGAATTAAGTCAGGTAGTAACACTGTTTTTCAATCCCTCATCATTTTGAAAATGCTGCACTGCTATTTCTTCATTTTCAGGAAAAGGTAATAATCACTGAGAGCCAAATCAGAGCTGTACAGAGGATGGTTAAACAACTCCAATTTGAAACTGTCAATTTGATGAAGAGTGTGTACTCCAGTATGCAGATGAGCACTGTCTTGAAGAAAAATGATGCCTAAACTCAGAATGTTGTGTCTTTTGTTTTGTATGACCCTTCCAAATTTTTCATGTTTCACAGTAAGCTTCAGAGTTACTTCAATTAAGGGCTATTTGGAAATTAAGCTCCGGTCATCAGTACTGTAAGGAGCTGAAAAACAACATTAATACCTGGTTTAATTCACAGATGGCAGAGTTTTATGACAAGAGTATTCAAAAACTTGTTTACAGATATGACAAATGCCTAATTTGGACAGCAATTATGTAAAAATAGTAGCTATAAGATGTATATAATACATTTTTTTTTATCAATTTGTTTTTTTAATAACATAGCAGAAGTTACTCTCCGAACGGACTGATATTTGAAAAGTATCAGTTTAATCCATTCAACAGTATGTGTAAACAGGATCAAGAAAAAGTCATGATTGTGATTGTGTAGTCTAAAATAAACAGAAATCATAGACTTCTTTAAGTTTCATTCCAATCCAACAATTGAGAGAATGTTAGATATAATTATTGTTAAGCTGTTATTACATAAGCATCATGATACTGCAGGACTTGTTCAAATCTAGAAAAAATACTTAAATTGAATTTGAATACTGTCATTTCTTGTAATGCCATCTTCATTCTTATTTTTAAATGTTATTTGGGGCATGTTTTTCTCCATTCTTAATACTTATTAGTGATATTTTGTTCTGTCCATATTTAGTCAGACATATAATGCTAAGGCTGTAATCAATAGCCATAGCATTATGTATTTTAATTATTAGGGTTGTCAATACCTAAGACATATTAGTAAAGTGTAGATATGACATTTCATATCCACACCACCTTATTCTTATAAAGTTATTAAAATTCCAAATCATCTTAATTTGTCAGTTACTGACATTTTTTTTTATTTTATTTATTTTTTTTAATTTTTATTTTGTTTAGATAACAAAGCAATACAATATTAAAAAAAATTATTAACTACAACAGTAAAAGTAAAAAAGGCCACTTACTTCTAGTTCCGTTCTTCGTATTACGAATAAGCTGATACCAAAATCCATTCTGGCAGCAGTCAGTGTTTTTAATACAACATTCATGCATATCAGCTACTATCATATAATGATTAACAGTCAAATTATTCTGAAATGCTTGATTTTGCAAAGACTTAGCAACAGTCTCCCATTCATCTTCAGCTATTATTGAAAATTTTTTCCAGTTATAGTACTTTAACAATGAGATCACAGATTTTGTTACCTAGAAAAACAAACAAAAAATTAATTCCAAACACAGACTGAACAAAATTTAAAAGGAATTTTTATATAAAACTTAAAATTAATGAAATAAACTTACAAGAAAATCATGCACAGAATACGTTTATCAACAAAATACAAAGCCTAAAAGTTTATAAATTATTGCACAGTTTATATAAGGCAAACAGGATGTAACTCCACAATTTCAATGAACAGATAAATGTGCTCCACAGAAATATATGAGTATGCATACACAAAAAAGGACCACGTCTTAAAAAAAGTGAATATTATGAAGCACGTAAACATAGGAGGTACATAACTCTGATAAACAACATCATATTAACAAAGTTAAAATACTCTTATATCAACTGTTTCAAAATAAATAAAAATTTATCTTTATTATATTTTTTTAAGTGCAAGTGTAATTTTTTTTATAGAAAAATGTTCAAGATTGTTGTTTTTACAAATCCCAGTCTTGATTATTGCTTTGATGCAAGTTTTTTACCAAAGGTAAAGAAGTACTAGTCAAGAGTTGTTTTCAAGTTCTCTACTAAGTCAGTCCCTTTTTTGAACAATCTAAAAGGTGTCATTCATAAAATGAATATTCCTTAACATGAGAGGCTTGTTGTGCCTGTATGCACTAGCAGTTGTTCAGCTTAGTGAAAAACCCAAAGGGGAAATCATTTTACTCCTTATTAATAAGCCTTAGGATACTTTTTGTCTCTGTCAGTTTAAGGTGTAACTTTTATCATGGGTCAGGTTACCTACTTCTTTTGGTTATGGTACTCAAAATATATTTAAAAAAAAATAATAATAATAGATGATCCTGACAGATGTAAAAGCTATTCAAGACAACTAATAAAACAATGTTATTTTCAAAATTTTGACAAGAAATTTTATCTATTTTTAAACAATTATTATTTGAATCACAATTTTTACTGTAAAACAGAGGAACTTTTTTATCAATACCGGTTTTTATAATGAAAATTATACTTATGATATGTTGTACCCAGCAGTTCATATCGAGGCAGCAGGTAGGCACAGTTTGTCAGTAACTGACAAACACCTTGTATCCTGAATATTTATCTAAAGTACCTTTAAATGTTAGTGTTCAGTTTCTAGTAATAGCTAATAATGTTAACACATATGTAATTATTAAATACAATCATTAATAATTAGACAAAATCCAAGTTATCAAAATTGGTTCAATAAATTGTTAATAATATATTTATAATTTCTGGTTGTTTTTTGCAAATAATTAACACATTCTAACTTAAAGGTTAAAAAATACACAATTAGTCGGTTTTGCAAGAGTAGTTTTTGTTCCAAGTCCGAGAGGCTATTTTGGGGAACTATCAGGGGAAAATGCTGCAGTATTTCATGCTGCAGCAGCAACTGGCGCAAAATATAATGTTCAAACTTCAACACTGGTGTGGTGGGAAATGCCCCACTCCTTATAGTGGGCAGGAAAGAATGGTTAGGTGAAAGTGTTGGCAAGCAGTAGTTTATTTCTGATTGTCAGTAGATACAAACCAGCCGCAGATATAAACCTGAGCTTAAGTGGTCTTAAATAAAAAATTGAACAAAACTTTTAATATTTATATTCTTTGTTATTTATGACAAACATACATTTAGACTGTACTTTCAAAAAATATTAAAAGTATTTTCTATTCAATATCTAAACGAGTGAATTTATTTCACCTTGATTTATTCTAAATATAAACAATTGATTAAAGTCCTGTTTAGAATGAAATAACATCTTAAACGAGTGTTGGGAATGAAAGCTATGTTACATGATGACCTAAAAACTCTTTTAATTAAGATAGAGAATTATCCAATTCAGACCACTACTGCATTAACTTACGATCCAAGTGATCTGAGTCCACCAACTTCAGCTCATTTCCTAATAGGACAATCTCTATCATCATTTCCTACACCTGACCTAGCCCAAATTCAACTAAATAGAATGAAAAACTGGCAGTATGAGTAGCAGCTAAGTCAGATCTTCTGGCGACGTTTAGTAAAACAAATATCTATCAATGTTCCCAACAACATAACAAATGGCCAATGATATTCAATATATTCCCATTACACCTACTCACCAATAACTTCTTCTTTTTTTTTTTTTTTTTTAGAGGGGCGAGCAACGCCGAAGCGTTATTATCGCCCGGATTAAATGTGATTTTTTAAAACCTAAAATTAACATAAAACCTAAAACTAAATTAAAATGACAATAAATAAGTAAAAAAAAAACATGGAAAAAAACATAAATAAAATAAAGATCGAAGACTAGAAACTAATTGACTAAAAAACTTACTACTAATATCACAGACAAGGAAAGAG
>JAAAKQ030040283.1:3459-14707 GCA_010016005.3 Zanna intricata
AGTTGTTGGGTTACTTCTTGGTTTACAAAATATTGTTTTCTTTAACTTTGGGATATTGTGATAGAAAAAGTCATTACCGAGTAAAAATCTGGCCATTGCGCAAACCATTGTGGCTGGTGAAAAAATGTAAAGAATTTATCATTAATTGAGACTGATAAAATCATACTACTACTACCGCTTTTAATAAAACTCGGAAAAAATTTGTAAAGGCAAATTTTCTCATTTCCTACAGGAAAAAAATCTTGAAACTGCTTAAGGATTCAACTTTAGACGATAAACATAGCGAATATTATGAACTAGCAGCATGGAAATTTTTCAAAGAAGTTGGTGGTTTTTTAGGCAACAGAAAAATTGAAAACTATATATATTTTTTTTTGGTTAATAGCTGTTACAAAACTATAAATGTTTAACGATGTAAGGCGTAAAACGAAAGACGTAAAACGATGTAAGATGTCATTAAAAATTCATTTCCTATACTCCCACCTAGACTTTCTCCCTGAAAATTTGGGCTCTGTCAACGATAAGCAAGGAGAGCATTTCAATCGAAATATTCTGACCGCAGAGCATTATAAAAAGATGAGATCCTGAAATTATGGGTGATTGTTGTTGGTTTTTGTTTCGAGTAACTGAACCAACATCGTACAAGCAAAAAAGTTTGTCAACACATTTTAAAAATTAAACGTAAGACAATTCCAATGATTTAAACTTTTAAAAACTGTTATTTTACAATTATATTTATGTATTTCAATTTATGTTTGAATAAATAAAAATTTAGTTGATTTAAACAAATTTTAAATTAATAAACATTTAATTTTCTTCTTTTTTTTTAATTTTGATTTCACAGTGATTATGCGTTTATTGCTAAATAAGTTAAACGTCTAAATCGTATGTATCTAAAAAAAAATATGACATATACAAATTTTGGTAACAGTTTTGAATTCAGCACCCCAAAATTAGTTAAAATCACCTGGTACGATTTCAGATACACTAAAACCTTTTTTGGTTAACTGTTATTATTAATCAGGATATGCTGGAGGAAGAATTACACTGATATTTTTATAAAATAATCATTCATTGAAGAAAAGATTACATATAAAAATGAATGTACTTTCATGAACTAACAATTTGTCCTGTGTAGAAAATATTATCTTTCCAATATTCGTATTATTTAAAGTAAATTTCAAATTCCATTATCTTAAAGCAACGGTTTTTTCCTCTAACAATACGCTGCTCATTACGCAAATAAGTTAATGTATACGTACCATATACTTATTAGGTATTAAAAATTATGAAATTCATCATTACTAAATAGCCTATGGGAAAAATTCACAAAAATACTTATCGTGTCTGTTGTTTGTTTGGAGACAAAATAAAACATAGTCACTCCTAAAAATGATACGTAGGTTTTTTTGGAAGCCGAATTTACTTTACAGCATCAGAACACCAAGCCTACTGAGGTGGTATTCAATCAAATAAGGTTTAATTGAGCGATATATAAAAAAGGGAGATATTTCCGTTTGATTTTTGAGAACTAATTACAATAATGACAGGAAACTAAAAAATAGCATGAAACGGCGATAAGACCCACCTTCGAATTTTTACCGTAATTTTGAGCTTCCATCAGTTATCAAGATTCAACAAACTCATCTGTACGTTAAACTCCATAACCGTAAAGGTTTGAAAACCTGATATGAATCACAAGTCATTTCCAAACATGGCATAACCGTCATGAAGAATAGCTAGCAAGCAAGCAAGCAATATCCATGCTTGCTAGAGAAGGTACGGAGTGAAATGGTTTCTCAGTGCCTTTATTCAACAAGTCACATATATAATTTAATATCATCGCATGCTCTACAAGCACACAGAAATCCACGTAATATTCAACACCAGAAGTGAAATTACTTTATTACGTCCACCATAGAGAGTTCAAAACATATATCGCTTTACTATTAAAAAATAATTCATGGAACACACACATAAAACGCAGGTCACCTTGAAAGTGAAATTCAGATTACAGTAAAATGTATAAGTAAAATCTTGGTATCAGATTTTCGATAATTAAAATTTTTTTTTCATAATTACCATCCTTAATAGCTAAACTTTTTAATTTCAAAGTTCTCCTGCATTACCCTAAATTCCTGGCGTCAATAAACACTTGGAGAACCTGATAGTGAAGATAGTTTTAAGATATTACATTTAAAACTATTTCAAGTAAATCCTGAAAGTATTCCGTAAGATGGAAGTATTTTTAAGATTGAACTTAAGAGATCAAGAGTAACCAAATTATTCCTATATTTAACAGAATTCTGTGTTTATTTACGATTGTATCGAACCGATTACACGATTATTATTATTACGATTGTATATAAAATATTTATTACGTAAATATATTTTTTTCTTAACACCGTTAGGTATATCTTCAGAGGATGAGATGAATTATTTGTAGCGTGTGTGAGAATGTCATGCCTGACAGGGATTCGAACCCGGGACCTCCAGATGAAAGGCCGACACTACCAACCGCGCCACGGAGGCCAAGTAAATATTTTAATTAAGCTTACCGTACATTTTTCAGAAAACACCATAATCATAAAGAATTACTAATTATTCAAAATCGGCGACGGCAGCCAAACATTTAAATTCGCAGAAAATTATGAATCAGATCTTATTTTTCTTAATTAACACGTTAAGTAACATTCATACGTCACAAAACGGTTACAATTCTAATTACAGTTCTATATGTAATACTAAAATTAAAATAATAATCTTATATTTTTGTAATCTTAACCGTTGGGTTATTTTAGAAACTAATTTACCAAATATTGAACAACAAAAATAATAACGTTTGCAATTATGATAACTTTATCATAATTATAATTCGAATAAAACAGGAAGACATAAAATGGGTGTTACAAACAACAACGACTTACACTAGCAGACATAAAAACTATTAATAAAAAAGCTGTAAGAGAGGCTACTAAGCTCTTTTTTTAAACAGCTCTTGCTTTACTAATCGTTTACCAACGGCAGTCGTATTACGATTTTATAGTAGGCAATCTGACTTAGAAGTATGTTCACGATGTTTGAATAATAGTTCAAAAATTATAAATAAGAAAATTTAACTAACTCAATATGCTATAAATATTTTATTTAATATATCTAAAAAAAAAAATTACAAGAAAAAATATTTTGTCCCTTATTACTAACAAATGTTTATTTATCTCTAGTAACAATTACAATATTTCATTATATCAGAACTTCAATATACCATAAATATTTAAATCGTAGCAGTTATGATTTCCCTTTACCAGTTTAACAATTGTTTGTACAAGTTTACATGCCACTGGGGCACCCGTTTACGTTTTATGAGTGGTTATTTTGGCAAATGTTCCATACCAAAATAAAGTATTAAAATAAAAAAAAACGATTTTTAGAACTACCGCCCCATAAAAAAGCTAAATTCCACATTTAATAACTAAGATATTCGTAGGGATTTTATCGAAGCTAAATTCCAGTCAGCTTATTTCCCCCCTATTAAATTTCAATAATGTTTTAACAACTATGTCTGATACACAAAAAATAATTTTTTTTTGCCTATTTATAATAAAACACTAAATTAATAATTTTTAATTTCCCGAAGAATATAAGGTGCAAACCTTTTTAAGGTCCAACTAGTTCATCTAGACAAAAAATGAAAAGAAAAAATTATGTTAGTACACGCGTACGTATGAATTTATGAATGTGTGTCGCATTGCTATTGGCTTTATAATTATCTCAAAACACATAAACACCTTTTTTTCAAATCTTGCTCAAATATTAGTGTTAAAATATTTTCGTAAATTATAAACGATAATTATACTTTCAGATTATGCCAACTAAAGGGATTAGTGCCATAAATAAATTTTACAATTGTAATTGTCATATGTACTACTTATTATTATATTTTTATGGTATAATAATTGAAAACAGGTAATTAGAATACAAGAATAATCAAATTTTACAAATGTTTAATAAGATTTTTTTATACAGGCTGATTCAGGAAGAAACGGAGAAATTTCGGGAGGTGAATTTACATCCAAAAATAAGAAAAAAGGTTCATTTAAACATAGTTCCCGAATTGCTTTATTAGCAAGTTACAGCTGGCGAAAGATTTTGTCCGGATTTCAGTTCCCCTGTTACAACGAAGCCATACTGAAATTTTCAGGCCGTTAGTTAAAGAGTAAAATTCAGTAAATTTTATGTAAAATGAACTGAAAAATTGAAAAAAACAGGTTCCAGACCTGCAACTACAATAATTTTTACATCTGACGAAATACGCAAAAATCTGTCTCGAAAAATATGTTTCGTTTAGGTTTGAAGTGCATTAACTTTGTTAAATGGGTAATAAACACGTAAACTTTTTAAACAAAACTTGTAGAGAATTTAATTCTGAAGAGAATGATATAAAATAGGCCAATAACAAAACAAATACAAACTTAGAAAAAAATAACTTTTTATTACACAGAAAAAAAATACAACTATAAACAAAAATTTGAAATAACACAGAAAGTCCTTGTAATACTTGGTAACACTCAAAGAAAACAAAGAAAATACAAAACTTCAATTAGAGAGGTAATACTGAAGAGGTAATACAAAAATTGCAATTACTGGTGTACTATAAAAAATTTTCAAAATGCTCTCTCCATCACGGTTTATACAACATTACGCTCTAATTAAAATTGCTTCAATGGCATTTTGTATTTCATCACGTTTGTTTCGAATAGGTTCAGCAGCATTTTGCTGATCAATAACTCTTCCCTTGTATTAACTTAATCTTTATTATTTATCTTTATTTTATTATCACTATTCTACATCATTCTCTTCAGAGTTAAATTCTCTACAAGTTTAGTTTTTAAATTTACGTGTTTCTTACCCATTTAACAAAGTTAATACACTTCAAACTTAAACGAAACATGTTTTTCGAGACCGGTTTTTGCGTATTTCGTCAGATATCGTAAAAATTACTGTAGTTGCAGTTCTGTGACCTGTTTTATTCAATTTTTCAGTTCATTTTACATACAATTTACTAAATTTTACACTTTACTTAACGACCTGAAAATTTCAGTATGGCTTCATTGTAACGGGGGACTGAAATCTGGGCGAAATCTTTCGCCAGCTGTAACTCGCTAAGGAAGCGATTCCGGACCTATGTTTATATGAATTTTTTTTTCTTATTTTTGGATATAAATTCACCTCCCGAAGTTTCTCCGTTTCTTCCTAAATCACCCGGTATATGAATCTTTCATGAATATTATCTCCCACAGAGGGCGGTTTTTAAGGGAAGCGATATGCGAAAAAATCAGTTCTAATTTTCTTCAGGGCAGTTTTAGAGAAAACACTACCAAAGTAAGATTTTTATCTACAATATATATATATAATTAATCCAAATATTTTTTTACAAAATCAACCCCCACCTTTTAAAATTGATATAAGTGAATTTTGTACCATTTCCCTTCAGTTTAAATATTTTTCAAACATTTTTTGAAAGTTTATACTTCATTTAGAGAGCGCTATCGAGAAATGTTTATAATTTTAAAAATGTTGAATCCCTGACCTAAAATGCAAAAAAAATATTTTTTGAAAATATTATTTTTCTTGCTCTTGTGCAGGTTTCTTGCAGTGTTACATTTAGAGAAAAATTTGTTTAAGCAAATTTGTTAAGTTTAACCTGTATATGAATACTTTTAAAGAAATTTTTTTAGAACTTATTCCGACCTTTAAAAAATACATAAACTGCTTTTTTTGGCTCAACTCTTCCAAGTCTTAATAATATAAAGGCGGGAAAGCCATGCAATACTTCGTCAAATTTTTAAAAAAAATCCTGTACTTTTCTGTTACTGTTATTAATAAAATTATTTCAAAAACATTAAAACATCTTCATTGAGAAGCTAAAAAATTAAAAAAGATTGATTACTAGTCGCATGTTAGTAAAAAAAAAAAAAAAGAAGAAAAATACAATATTTTTTCGATTAAACACACATAATCTTTTCTAATAGAAGAGATATTGTCTTCTCTGCATACAGATGAAGGTGGTTTCACTTGTTGGAAAATGATGAATTACTAAAGAGATATATAATTATGTCACTAAAAGATCGATAGTGTCATAAAGAAATTTTCCAATTATAATTGTCAGAATTTTTGTGATTAATATTTAGAAAAGAAAATAATTGACAAAAAAAAAAAAATATATAAATGAGTATTTGCAATCTCTTACATGTGAACAATAAAAATTAAAACATCGATGATTTATGAGTACGCAACTAAAGATTTCAAAATCAGTAGCGTGTATGAAGTCTATGGTTTGAAGCAAACGCAAAAGAGATATTAAATCAAACCTTAAAAGCCAAGACAGCTCTTTGTTGGTGACAGATTACAGATAATAATATCAGCTTTATCTCGGTTTGAAACATCATCAGAAGTAGGTTTAAAATTAATTTTTTTAATTATTAATTACTTTTTTTTTAGCGCAACCAAGCGTGTTATCTTCTTAATTTTAATAAAATTTTACGATGTTTTAAATTAATATTTTCGTAATTATCTTTACAAAAACGTGTATTTTTTCTTTAATTTTCATTAAAATTTTTAACTTTAATAATAAATCAATTTTCAATTTAAGTTAGAAATTATGTAAATTGGTTAATGTCAGAATAAAGATACAAAAACTTATATCCAAAAATTAACTAAAATCACACCTCTTGATGTAACCATTGTCCTAGGTTTGAATATTAATTAAAATACCCTTCAAGATTGTAATAAGCAATCTTACGTTAAACAATTTTAAAACAAATACTAAAAGTAGTACACTTAGTAACAGCAAATAAATAAGTACAACGGAATAAATTTATAAGCGTAATATTAAAAAAAATTAATTAATCTTGAAATGCATTGTACCTTGAATACGGTCCAGGATAAGAAGGAGGGCTTCCAAATATATTTCTACTACCAAGATGTGGATAAGGGGAATCGCGGAACAAAGCTTTAGGGTAGGGTGTAGCAGCAGTTGCTCTGTACGGTCGTTTCATTCTGCGTCTACGACGATAGTTACCATTCTCAAACATATCTTCAAATTGTGGATCTGCAAACAAAAAAAAATCTACAATCAATTTATTACACATAACTTATCTTGTAAGCAATACTATATTTTTTTAATCCTCCGGAATCACCGTTAAGGTGTATCTTCAGAAGATGAGATGAATGAATTGTAGCGTGTGTGAAAAATGTCATGCTTGACAGGGATTCGAACCCGGGACCTCCGGATGAAAGGCCGAGACGCTACCACTAAGCCACGGAGGCCGGCAAGCAATACTAGTTATTGACTAACTCACTGAATAATATTAACAGAAAAATTGCACCCAAGCAGAAAACAAATACATTGTATTTATATATATCCACCCTCATTTACTTCTTTATTAGAGCTTTCACAGAGATTATTGATCATCAACCGTGCATTTAAAAATTGGGATTAAAAACATCTAAAATGCCTACGGTGATATATTTATTTGGCGGGCAGGGTATAGCTGTGCACGTTGCGTTCGAGAGATTAACTGATGGTGGAACAGTTACAGAGTCATTCCTTTACGAAAACATCTCGAACAGCTCCGTATACTTTCATAGTATGGAGTACATTGTCAGAGTTGTTACATCATGTATCTTTTATTTCTTTAAAAAGACTAATTATAAATATAGCGGGTGACGTATTGCTATGCATATAAGCTGACGGCTGGCTTACCGCGCTATTAACTTCGACATACTTAGCTTTGATATACGGAGTTATACGAGATGTTTTCGTAAAACAATGACTAACTGCTCCAAAAGTCCTAACAATCTATCTCTATAGCCAATCTCCGTGGCGCGAGTGGTAGCGTCTCGGCCTTTCATCCGTAGGGATCGATCTTGGGATCGAATCCCGGTCAGGCAAGGCATTTTCACACACGCTACAAGTCATTCATCTCAACCTATGAAGCAATACCCAACGGTGGTACCGGAGGTTAAAAAATATCGCACGCAATGTGCATAGCTATACGGCGCCCGCTACTCAGTAATATACTTATTTTTACGAACGACTATACGTAGCTAAACATATCATAATTACTTTATACATTTCAAAACAAAATATTGAGATAAATCTTACGCATGACAAATTTTACGCACGAGTGATTTTTATTACCGTGACAAAAAGGTTTCTGTCACTGTCACATCATCAAAGTGGAGTGCGCCCAATTTTTATTGTTTTAATTTCTTTCTTTTTAATAACTAATTGATGTAAATTAACACATTAGCAGAGTATTTAATTTTTAAGTATTACTTATCATCCAATAATCATGGAGGACGTTCATTTTGTATCAAAATTTGGAGGTAACGTGCTTCACAGAGTAGACCCGAACGATCCCACTAACAAACGCTCCAAATCGGGCAGCTGAAGCCCATGGCGTTTCGACCCGATTGATTACGAAAATTGAAAATTAATTTGAAAAAATTACAGTTTCCAATTCCGCTTCTACGAGTTCGAGCAACCAAATGTTTCATAATAGTTTTTCTCAATCGTTCGTATCCCCTAACAAGCGCCGAAAAAAATCAAGGTCAATAACTGGACTGGACGATCTTGATAAATGTATTGTTCCGAGATTGGTGTATAATATTCACATAACTGAAAATAGTCTTCCGCAATAACACAGCCGTTATTGCGCGCAGCACTAAAATATAGGCTTAACTTTAACGGGAGTGAAAAGTATATTCGAAATATATTAAAATATCTCAGTTTTAAGTGGTGTAAATCAATCATTCTGTATTGGTGGAAAGGAATGATATATGGGGAAAAAAGATATACAGGGCATAAAATATTACAGGGAATTTGACCGTAACATTGCTTACATGGACGAAACATACGTCCTTAGTAATGATGTTTCTGGTAAGTCCGGGCGAGACTGCTCAGGAAAAGTCCTTCGACAATTGATTTCTAAGGGAGAGCGTATGATCGATATCCATGCCGGAGAGAAAGAGGATGTCCTCACTATGTGGCAGGACAGTCACAGTCAGGAGATTAACCAAATGAACAAGAGAATGATGTTGATCAGATGAAATACATCAGTAAAAAATTATTACCTAACCATCCTAAAGAACCAAAATGTGTTCTCTTAATTGATAATACCCCAATTGATAATTATACGTTAAGTGACGTATTAAGTGAAAAGGCACCGACACCTTACAGCACCAAAAATGAAATATCTTGGCATAAACAAAAATGAATAGAGCTTCCTTCCTTAAACCGAAATTATATGTCATCATTAATCAAACAAAGATTTGTGCGTTAGCTTCTGGATGACATGTTAGAAAAAGAATAACGCCATAACGTATTACGTCTGCTTCCATATCATTCAGATTTAAACCCAATAGAAATTATATGGACAGAAATAAGAAAAATACATTCGCAATCGAAATACAGATTTTAATATTGAAAGAGTGAAAAGTCTTGTTTAAGGAACAAACCAATTTAATGAGACCAGAAGACTGGATAGTAAAATTGTGATCACGTGATAAGACATCAAAAATGAATATGCGAGAGGTTTTAATGGACAACGTTTTAGAATCCGTTATAATTAGAGATAGTTACATTTATATGTCCCTCTTTTTTCTGTTTAACCTCCCGAACTACCGTAAGGTACTACTTCAGAGGATGAACTGTATGTATATGAATGAAGTGTAGTCTTGTACAATCTCAGGTCAACTCCTGAGAAGTGTGGTTAATTGAAACCCAACCACCAAAGAAGACCGGTATCTACTATCTAGCATTCAAATCCGTATGAAAATAACTACCTTTACTAGGATTTGAACCTAAGAACTCTCGACTTCGAAATTAGCTGATTTGCGATGTCGTGTCAACCACTAGATCAGCCCGGTGAGCTAATATTTATATCTAGTAGTGTCGAACCATTAAGTGGTTTTGAAAAAATTTGATGGATGTCTCATACATCCAAGGTAATTAGATTAAAGTAACGGTAATAAGCTATATACGTTAGCAATTATAATTAGTAATAATAATTACATTAATAAATTGCAAAAACAGCAGTTGTATTGTAAATAAAGAAAAAAAAAATAAAAAAAAAACTGCAAATGTTTAATAACAGCAATTAAGTTAATTTTAAGATATTTTCAGGATAGCTAATAGTGCAAAAACCAACCGTCAGCCAATGTGCGCAGCAATATGCCGCTCGCTATAAATAATATATTCGTAAGGATTGCGTTGTTTGAAGCAGTAGCATAAAATTCATATTATTTGAAAGTGAATGGTAATTGTTTAAAGGTTTTTTTTTTTTTTTTTTTAATTAACATAGCAGTTGAAAGGGGACTAGATTTAAAAAAAAAAGGAACAGCTTTTTAAATAATTTTCTTAACGTATTAAAAGTTCTAATAAATGGCAATTTTAAATTAATTTTTTTTATCAAGAAAGTAATATCAATTTTTATAGTTTAGATATTATTTTCTGAAAATTACGCAGTAGCTGGATAATCTTAGAAATAAAATTACAAACATTTTTTTGCTGAAAAATATTTTTCTCTTCAACTTATTTTACATATCGTACATAATGAACGTCTCTAAATTTTTTTTTTAAATTATTTATTCTTAATTCAATAAATTTGATTTTTTATGAAACAAGCAGTTGAACTTAAGTTGTACAACTATGATTGGGTAAAACTACGTATTTATAATGAATTTACTAATGAAATCGACACATGCATGAATAATCACCGAAATTACTGACTGTCATTGAGCAGAATCGCATTTACGTCCGCCTTAATAATTAAATTATTATAGTAATAAACAATAACGTCAATAAATATCGCTTCGATGTAATTAAACAAGTGTCACTAACAATTAAATAGTGACGTCACCGTTTGTAACATAACTATTAGCAAGACAAGCATTTTTTTTTAGCCATCTAGTAACAGGGGGCTGTTGCACAATGCCTGATAGTCATATTTATACTGTCTTATGATCTACTAAGAATGCTTATTTTGCAATTCTTCAACAGCTGGTTTCAATTCTCAGCAATGATACCCATAAAGCCGTCGTGCGCGGCACGTCTGTATTTGATTTTGAATTATTTGCTTATCTTGATTCTTTCAATTTCTCGATACTATCTACCCTTGTTACATGTTACGTCTCGTCCTTTTTATTTTTCTTATGGGTCCTTTGAGCAAAATATATATATATA
>JAAAKQ030040294.1:0-11993 GCA_010016005.3 Zanna intricata
ATATATATATATTCGTAGTTTTAAATAATCCCTGAAGATGGGGTAACAACTCTGAAAGCGCTTGGATAATATATCATAAACAAATTGTAGGTAAGTGGATATTTATTGTTTATACAAGTTACTATACTTACAAGCCAAAAGAAAAAGACAAAGAAAATCCAATCTTTTTTTGAAATCTGCTATTTTTCATATAAATTGAAATTATGAGATAGGTTGATAAAATACGAAAAAAAGAATAGAAGAGAAAATAAATTTTTTAAAGGAATTCTAAATAGATTAACTAGATGAATTAGTACAAAATTAATTTTGTAGTAGACGGATATGTCCACATAAAACTCAAAAATCAAGACAAACATTTGAATAAATATAAGTCATAACTTATAAAACTGGATATAAAAGCCAATAATTATGTTAACATTAAATATTGTACAAAAAGGATTGGAGATAATTTTCTTTTTTTTTTAATCCGAATAAGTTATTGGGTATAATCAAACAAAAGGTAATATCGAACGTGATACATAAACATAAAAATATTATAGAATAAAGCTAAAGTTAAATTACTTCGTTCAAAGAACTTAAACTTTAGATAGAAAATTTACTGTATAGTGCAATGTCTCATGTTTAGGAACCCACATCTCTGTATTACGTGATCGTTATTTTGCTCAAATTTTTGCAGTAAATATAACAGTTATTTAAATTAACTTTTCATTTAAAATACCACTTTGTATGCGACTTAATAATGGTTACTTTCTAAGAAAATAATTAAACAGATACTATAAAAATTTTCGTATCAGATTATAAAAAAAATATTAATAAAATTCACAAATATATCATTTTTGAAATTTTTAAATTAGTCTACTTTGAAAACTGACCAATCTGAAAATCTGAAAATCGTTCGTCTAAAATCGTCCAATTTTTATTATTTATTTGTTTTTTTTTTTTTAATAAAAATTGAAAATATTGGCGTTTTATTACTTCAAGTATACAATTTCAATTTATTTTTTCGTTTTTCATGTACATTACGTTAAAAATTAGTTTAAAAACAGTCATTTTGTTATCAGAACAAAATTTTTTATGGAGTTCCCATTAAAATTAATTCCTTGGAGTTCCTTGGCTTTAGGGTAAAAAAAATTTAATTTGGAATAAAAAAGATTACCTTTGATTCTGTCATTTATTTTCATTAAATTGATAGATTAAGATACTACGTGACTTGTATAATATTTTTACTAACACAAAAACCTTTCTTAAAGATTTTTATAAATAAAATTTCTATACCGACCACCTTTGTTATGATTTCATGAAAAAAAAGTTAAAAAATATTTACTTACTGTATAATTAAGTAATAAAAATAAATAATACTGATTTTATTTATTTTTTTATTGTATTTGTTATTGTTTTGTTTATCTTTTAGTTTTTACTATTTCACAATGTCTGTTGTTGACAATGAATGATTTAAAAAAAATCTAATTTCGTAATTAAACTAAATTTTTTTTCTTGATAGATTTTTAATGATTTTTCTTTCAGTTTATTTCAATAACCATTTATCATAGCTCCTCCTTTGTATGTGATTGCAAAGTTGATTAATAAATAACGCTTTTCATTTTTTCTATTCCGTTCTGGGTACTTTTTCGGAATCCGATAGCCACTTTTTTGTTTCAAATCAGTAGGAGATATTTTCAGAGATATAAATATAATCTAAATAAACTTAACTGCGCTCGCTAGTCAAGGTTAACGAGCAAAGCCAGCGTAGGTTAATTTTTCTAAGATTATATTTATAATTATAAGCATAATACTTATATTGATCCTCTCTCAGGAAAATTTGGAAGACACATGTATGAATAAAATCGACAAGTAGGAACAAAAAAATAAGTTAGCGAGTGTAGATTAAGTTTGGTTAGTTTATATTTATAATCTCTCTGCAAATACCTCTAAATGCCCATTGATTTGGAAGAAAAAAATTGAAAAAAAGTGGCTGTCGGATTACGAAAAAGAACCGTGTTCTGTTGATGAAACTCATATTTAGAAAGATTTCTATGCAAAAAAAAATTTCACATTATATATTTATGGAAAATATTTATTTTTAAAATTTCTATAACAAATAAATAGATTTATCTATTCTGTTACCGACTGAATTCAGTAACTGTGTGTAAAATAAATACTTAATTTTTTCTCGATCTCAGTACATGAGAAGGTATGGTAGTGCATCTAAATAAACACTTGTTGCAAGTTGCATTTCAAGATTCTTTTCTCTGTTGTATGGACTTCATTTGTTGGAAGACATGTATGGAGAGAATTACAATATTATTTCGTACTTTTTATTTTACATGTTTCAATATTTTATTTATTTATTTTCATTATTTCCAGTTTTGGTCTACTGTATAACTGACCATTTATGTTTTATTTTAATAAAAAAAATCTAGGAAAGCTTCATTTCTTAATACGCTTACCTGAAACCTAATGTAAAAGTTGAATTCATTGTTATTAATTTAGGCTGTTAAATACATAAACTAAAGATTATTTTTATGTTAAAATTAGTAAATGGTTACTCAAATTGTGACTCCAATTAGTATTTAATGTAAGTATTAAAAAAAAATAAATAAAAATATATATCAAATATTAGAAAAAAAGATATATAAAAAGATTTAATTACAGTGCAAAAAATATTTTCACCATTTTTTAGATACTTTCCATAGTCAATTCCAATAGCAAAAACGTGTAGCACTCAGAAATTGCTATACATCTACAACCTAATTTTGTATAAATTCGATTGTGGTAATTTTCTTTTTGTTTTAATTAATTCTCTGTATGAGTACAAGTAAATTATTTTATTCCCTGAAAAATTGTTTTATATTCGTTAATTTTATTAACATCATTACACGCTCATTATTTTTTAAAGTAAAAAAGAAGAGAAAATTAATGATTTTTCCCCCTGATTTTCTCTTTTATTTATGTATTCTATGGTCTTTATTTTTTCTCATTTTAGTGGATGATTGTATCATTACATTCCCAACATCACCTCATTAAAAAAACATGATTAAAACAGAGATTTCTATCTCTTTCTGTCTTAACGCACATTTCCCTGCTGTCTATATATAATTTTTTTTTCATGTTCACATAGACTACATTATTCAGTGCATTACACGTACATATTATTATTAGGAGTATAGGTCATTTTTATTTTAATGACAGAAAGGGTACATCCCATTTTTGTAAGCTACCTGTAAATTATTATGCTTTGCTTAAATTTATGTACAATTTTACTGAGGTAATACTACTGAGCTAATTTTACTGAACTATTTTTTATTTCATTGAATATTAAATTAATAGAAAAGACAGGAAAAAAATTTGAATTCATATAATTTCATTCACAAGTTATATTTTTAAAATTTGTCGTGAATATGTATTATTTTTCTTAAAATTAAAATAGAACAGCTGTCAATGTAAATATGAACAAATTAGGCCTAATAAGACTACTGTCATAGCGTTTGTCCTGCTTAGTTCCAAGGAATTTTATTCTCTTATTATTTATTTTTTTTTTTTAAGATGTAGTTTGTAAATCTTTATACTTAATACTTGTAATTTAAAAGCAAACATTTCCTTCAAAAATCTATATGTAAACTTTTTAAAGTACAACGAAACTTTAATTTTATTGGTTATTTTATTTTAATAAATGTCTAATGGAATTTACAATTAATTTAAAAAAATAAAACATGTTTATTAATAAAACATAACTTCACACATGATAACTGTGAATTATCATACAATAATACTTTATGTGAAAATATTCCTTTGTTAAAAAAATATATCTGCCGTAAAAAGTTCAGAAAAAGAATTAACAGAAAAAGAGAAATCAGCCCATAACAAATTTAAAAAAATATTTTTAGTCTGATCAGATCTCTAAATATCTTAGACTGATCTCTAAATATGTTTGTGAAATTATTACAGCAGAAAACTTCTGATTACTCACGAAAAACTAAATATCTGTAACTAATATTTTATTCATATTAATACTTCATCCAGTATATGGAGGGTTTCGGGACGTATTAGCCGAACTTCTAGAACTGATTGACACCAAATGAGCAAAAGTTCATATCGATATATGTTTAAGCCCTATGTTTTCTTTCTGGACGACATTCTGTGATTTTAAATAAAAAAATATATTTTTCGGGAATAGGAAACGTTTTAGTTAAATTTGGCACATCTAAGATTCCTGTCGTATTCTAAAAAAAAAAAATTTGAAACATACCTTCAAAGATTTCACAATGGCGGCCATCATAATTTTTTTTTCTTCAATATATTTTTAGTTACTTGATAAATTTTTACTTATTAGAAAATTTATTAAGTATTTTATTTTAGACAGAATGACACCTGATTAACAAAAATCCGTAGACAAACAATCGAAATATTGCAGATTGCCCGACTGTACGCTTGTCCACCGTAATGCAAGGCAATGACTGGATTGTTGAATGTCACTAAATTTTGTTGACTTGAAAGAAAGAAAACCCTACAGCAATTAGCTACCTTATATTTTGTTTTATTCTGACTGACACACTCTTAACAGCTAACGATGAATGATTTTTTTTTGGTCTTCAATCATTTGACTGGTTTGATGCAGCTCTCCAAGATTCCCTTTCTAATGCCAGTCGTTTCATGATAATAAATGAATGACGGTGAATGATAATGAAATGAATTTTTTTTTATAGCCTGTGAAAAATGGCATGTCTGACAGGAATCTAATCCAGAACCTCTAAATGAAAGGCAGTCACCAAGGCAAGGCACCACGACTGGTGAAAAACGGCTACATGCGTCTTTTGTAATGGATTTCTCTCGTTCATTACTTGAGATTCTCACATGACTAGAGATCCATGAGAAACTCACTTGTAAGTTGCGACGGTTCAACTCAGCAATTGCATTACAAATTTTGGTGTCGATAGAATGTCTAGACTATAAATCTTCTAAAGCTTGAAGTGTACTAAATAAATCACTACAGAATGTGGCGGTATTTTAGGTTAATGTTATTAAAGACTTACATGTTGTACAATTCAGCTTTATAAATATTTGTAATTCCCAGGTAGACGGAATATAATATAGGTTCTGTCATTTATAACTAAAACTTATCCAACGGTATCATTACGTTTCGACCATCTGTGCATACCTATGCGTCTAGGTTAGTCTTGGATAGAAATTGGTAAAATATTTGCTGAAAGACGACAGAAGATTTTGATTTTTTTGTTATATATGGTAAGGTTATAATTATAATTTATTGAGGGAGTCTCCACGAAGGATATGAACAAGGATATGTGTGACAAAATTGAAAAGATACAGTAAACGCTAGGTACGAACATCAATTGGTAATGTATAACGTTGATGGTCTTCAATATATATAAATTGAAAAATATTGTTATCAGTAGATTTTTTCCATAAAATGTGAAAAAAATTAATAAAAATTTTTCTTACCAGAAATCTTTAGTCAGTTTGGCATAATCTTTAAAATGGTAATGTACATAATTTTCAAAATCCGTAATCTTTTATAAATGGTCTATTATTTTGAAAATAAGTGTAGAATCTTTCTTTTCGAGAAGAATAGCAACAAAAATCTTAAGGAAACTATAAAATATTGTTTTCTTGCTTTTAGACATGAAATCTAAAACGATTTCTTCTTTATTTTTTAAAGAGTCCTGTGATCCTATTATTCCTTATTATTTTTTATCTGATTATAAAATCGCATTTATTTCTATATAAAAAAAAAACTAATTATTTTTCTAGGTTAGTATAAAATTAAATAAATTAGTTTATTTAGCCACTTAACTATTGCAATAAATATAAAAATAATATAATTAATAAATATATAAATAAAATATATTGTACTTGCATTGTTTATGCTCATGTACTTACTGGAAAAGAAGAAGAGCAATTACAAAAAATATGAGACCGAAAGAGAAATTCTGATTTCATACTTGAAACAGCGCCCAAAAATACATAAGATTCAGTAAGTATTGACTAAATAAAAAAATTATTGTTGAAGAAGTATACGAATATATTTCTCGATTTCTGTAATTGTTGTTATTTTATAAACCAAACTGTCATTACAAACAAATCAACGATTGTTATTTTCCTCTTCCATACGTGGTTTTAAAGTTTTTATCATGTATTTGATCATTATGAGTTTCCTTATTTCTTAGATTAAAAATTGTAAATTTACTGGTTTATTCATGTATGTTTATTTGAAAACTAACACATCATACATACCTTGTATGGACACCAATGCGTTTACTAACAGTAAAGTATGTATTACTTACATTTTGAATATCTACTAGTAGTTAGAGATTTATGATTTTATTAGTGTAATCCAAATTTTTGTACTGAATAAATGAATTTTTTGTGGAATTTATCTATTAAATTTAATATTTTGTTTTTTATCTATCATTGTTTTTCTGGATTAAAATTAAATACATAACAATTATTTATAAGATTAAATATATAATAATGGAAGAAAATATTTTCAATCATCGAGCACTCAAAAGATTTGTGGGTAGTAGTTTTTTCATCGTAATATAACTTCAAACGTCATGTAATAACAGTAAAAACACTTCTTGTTTAAGCTTGACACTTACATTGAGATATAAGGCTTAGTATCTGTACTTTCCACTACTTTTTTTTTAATGATATTTAGTAAACTCTACTAATTACTTATTACTCTTGTTTATTAGAGAATTTTAAGCAATATCATTTTGATAATTTTTAATGTCTTATTTATTAATATACGTTACTTTTTTTATTTGTATTAAATAAAAGAAAAATGTCTATTAGCTGCACTACTGTTGGAAAAAAATTTTTTTAAATTTTTTTAACCTCCGGAATCACGGTTAAGTTATATCTTCAGAGGATGAGATGAATGAATTGTAGTGTGTAAAAAATGCCAGGCCTGACCCGGATTCGAACCCGGGACCTCCGGATGAAAGGCCGAGACGCTACCACTCACGCCTCGGAGGCCGACAAAATTATTATGTTTATGTTCATTATTATTTTATATATTATTTTATTTTTATGTTTTACGAAATAATCATATGCAACTATTAACTCACTTTTATGGTTTTTTTATAAAGATCTAAGGTCGTAAATGAATGTATCACTTTAAAATTTTAAAAGTGTATTTTTACTTTATGTAATTGCTTTTTCTGTGTAACTGTAAAATTCTATATTGTTCACATAAAATGTGTTTGTTACCATAAAATTAAATGGTAAACAGAATCGTTTCCTGAGAGAATACATCATTATTTCGCTGTGTATTATTGATTGGATATACTATTAATTATATGGTACGCTCTGATGATATGATGATTTTGAATGACAACAGGTTATTCTGATTTAATGAGTGCGTGACAGAGATAGGTTTTGATTTAGATGTGGTTTGTGGGAGGGGTTGCAGTTGAATAGTCGTTTTGGTTTTGTTCAACGGGTCGGGTTCCGAGAGTTGATTGATTGATACATCCCTAGGGTATGCGCCAGGCCAACTCCAACTCTTCAGCTTTTTTGCACCATTATTAACCCCTTCCCCCCCACCAGTCATTCTAATGCATTCCCATTGTTATATTTAACAACCACCAACTCCTAACGGAATCTAGAAACGTTTGGCAAAAATTCAAGGCCAATTTCAGTTTGTTTTTCCTGTTTATCCTTCAATTGATATTCGTTCATTATTTGGTTCCAGTATGCTTCATTTATTTGTTGTTCATCCCATTTTGATTCAGAGATAAATGAGTATACTCAACGCGACAGTCATTTCCTAACGCAGGCTTTTCAAAGGAAACGAAATAACATTACAAAAGCTGGAATAGAATAAGTACAAAGGTCAATTTTTTTATTACTATATTCGTATTATTTCCTGTACTGTATTCAGTTCAACAATTATTTCATTATAACTTATATTTCATTGTAATAAATTATTTACGGTTTAAAACATACACTTGTATTATTATTATTTATAGTTACATTATTATATGTAAGTAATTATTCATATAAAAAGCATAGACTATTATAGTTTATCTGTTTCAGATTAGCAATTTACAGAGTTCATTAAAAAATAAATTTGTTCCCAATGATTTTTAAATTCGTGATGGTTTTTTGTTTAATTTGGCTAACATTTTACGGCCTGGATGTATGATGAATTTATCTGTCATTTCGTCGATTAGTGGTTCCATCTTCTTATACTCAGTTGCAGCTTTTTTTTCTCAATATGGTTTCCAATCAATCATTGTTACTGATTTCATTAATTTTTTCCTAAAGTAATTTTTTATTATCTGACATTGTAAATGCTGCATTATTACTTGCAAAACAACAATAAAAAATGTTATTGTAACTACCAATATTTATTTTCAGAGCCGATGATACCATCTCGCTCGGATTCAAATCGGGTTGGTAAGAGGAAAGTCGCAGAACCTGATACTCGTGTTTTTTAATAGTTCATCAAAATAGTACTTCATTTTTTAATTTTTTTAGCTACATTGTTTTTAATCATGTGATAAATTGTGGTTTTAATAATGGTTTATTAAACGGAATATTGTTCTTTCCTAACCAATTAATCATACCACTTTTCCTATTATTTGAATTTAGAAGCTTCTTTAGAAGTGGTTTGGCGCATTATTGATGACAACAACTGACTGATGGGAAAAGACCAAAATTAATTTTTCAGATGCCCACTTCATGAAATTGTCGCTGACAATTTCATGAAGTGAGCATGACGCCTATATGATAGTCACAGCTTTTTTAAATCGTTTTCCAAATTAAAATCGCGTTGGAAATGAACTCCATTTCTCCTCTAGTATGGTTTATAATTAATTGCTCATCTTTATTAATCGAAACATTTACTCCTACATTATTATCATCCGACCACGAGTTTCTCGTCAAAATGAGACATTAAAATATACAATTTGTCCAAATTAACAACAGAAGAATTTTATTTTGTGCAATTGATTATGTTTCTTAAATATGCTGCCCTCTACCACGAATGTCCTTTTTCTCCATCAAAATTTTATTATTAGTTTTACACTAAAATTATTCGTTTTACACCACTTAAACTCTAAAGTCCTTCATAATAGATGCTACTGTAGTACTAGAAGCATTAGAAAACTCTTTTGAAGCTCTACGTGTAATTTATTAACGTAAGCAGTTCTTTATGTTTTGTAAGATGCCGTTAACACCTCTTACACGTCTTGATCAAAACTTCTAATTTACTAAGGGTTTTGAATTTTGTTTTTAATTTTATGGTGTGCTGAATGAGCATGACTGTGATTTAGATTTCAGAAAATACTTATTTTCTTAAGATGTTTTCAATTTGTAATCTTGAAAATCTCAGAAGCTGCAGAAGCTTTAGACGTGTATTAAATGTTTATCCTCTTCTAATTTTCCTAATTTTTTTTTATAGCTTTTTTTCCATTAAAATCTATACATTATTAATTATTTCACGAGCTTGTCTACGGAGTTTTTTTTATTCTTAAATATGGATCTAAACTCTGCCACTCCAAAAAAAAAAAAGATTCACTATCAAAAAATGCAAAAATCATACTAATTCATTGTCTATCGTGCAACAGATTGCAGAAGGAAACAACTATACTATTCGAAGTAAGACATGCTAAGAATTAAACTAAATAAGTTTATTGAAAATGGAAAGTAACCATCAGTATTGAATATCAGTCAAGAATGAGGAAAAAATTATTGAATGTTTACGTATAAAATTACTAAGGCATTAATAATTTAATATAACTTTTAGCGTATAGGTCTATTACTTAATGACTGTTTATTACTTACTATAAACATCATCAACAATATGAATATTGGCCATTACAACAAATGTATGTACGTATATATATATATAAAATTTAAATGAAACTTTACCTTTATTCGTATAAATTGATAATTCATTTCCTCCAAGTTAGTAGGAAATTTAATAATTACACAGATAAAAAAAAAAAAAATTATGTGGAACCGAGATAAAAGTAGAAAAATTAGTATATATTTTTTATGCTGAATCTTAAAATGAAATCAGTTTTTCTTCCTCAGATTTTTAGTTATGACCCTTTAAAATATTAAGAAACTTTTAAATATTTGAATAGAATAATAATAAGAATTACAATTAAAATTCCTACCTTTATCTTGAAGACATTTACGTTTATCTTAATTTCTTTTTTATCATTTTCTTTTGTGTTCAGTGAAGTATTCTCTCTTTATCTTACACTAGTTGTCACTCATCATAGATTCATCCCATCTGCCTTGAAAATGTTGTTCCATCTACAGTATATATTGTTGAAACCTTTCTCCTTGAGCCAACTGATGTTACTCAAATTTAAAGGGAAAAAGTCTAAATGATAATGTAAAACATGAATCAATGCCAATGACATTCTGTAGCCTAAACTTTTGTAGTTCCGTAAGTGTTCATTTATATGATGATGATAGTTTTCAGCTTTTTTGTTTCCAAGAAAACCGTACGACATCTTTGAATGACTTCCACACTACTAGTTCTTAAGGATTTAATTTTTTGTCAAATAGATTTTCACGAATTAATTTTCTTATCTGTAGCCCGATGAATATTCCCGCTTTAAATTTGGCTTCCCTTAATTGTGAAAAATCGCAGCTAAATATTTTAAGCCGTCTCCTTCTTTATCTAATGCTTTTTAGAGAATTCTTGAACAGGCCTAGTTTTATGTGCAGGTGGTAAAATAATATCTATTTCTACAAGGGGAATATTGACAACATTTCCCTTTCTTGTGGTAAACTTATTTAGATTTGGCCAGTTTTTAACTGCGAGTGTTTATCTGTAGTCTATCCCACGAACACAAATAACCATATATATTTTGTAAAGCCACTCTGGTGACCGAGAAGAAGATCTATCGCTTTCAGATCAGTAATGATTTTCCGTGAATGTTCATCATACTTAATTGCTTTGAAAATGTATTACTTAGTTTTATGTGTTTCTTTCATTCCTACAGCATGTGCTACCGGCATAATAGAAAACTTATTCGACAGTAAATCCGGCAGGGCAGATCGGTCTGCCAGATCTGACATGCGTGGTGTAATGGTTTATATCCCCATGTTTTCTACTACACCACCACCAAACAAGATTATTAATTAGACGTATAGTCCAGAGAGTTTTCTCACTCGTCCTCCATCGCACACTGCAACTGTGCTTTACAGTAAATAATGTGGTCCTTGCCACAGCCTTATCTTTGCCAGAAAATCTATCTTTACGCTCTTCAATGGATAAAAAAATCTACTGGAGGAACCGAAGTTAGAAGCGACAGCCTCATAGGGGGCTGTTGGATACGCCGACACAACACCTACTAAAGACCTTCTATGAACACTTCGTTGTTTAATTAAATTGCATTGTTTAGACATCGCAGAACCCCAAACTGGGGACGCGTACAAAGTGAGGATGTGACTGTCTACATAATCAGTCTTCGTTTCGAAGTACGAAGTTATTATTACCGAAATTAGGATGTTTAACCCCTTTAAAGTACCCTCAGCCTTGCTGAAAATCATATTAACGTGCTCGCTGAATCAACACGAACGACTCCCAAATTTTTTATCATCGTTTTGGCGAGCAGATGATGGTTGCCTATTCTCAAATCAGTTGGTGCGATCTTTCTTCTTCCTGTGAAAGTAATGTATTCACACTTGTTGGACGCCAGCTCCAGGCTCCGCTCAACCATCCACGCTTCGATTATTGTAAGAACATTGTTAACCTGTTTTTGCACTTCCATTTCATTTCTACCGCAGACTAGCACAGCTTGATGGTCAGTACAGGCTGATATTTCTATTTTAATTGGCAAGTTTAAATTCAGTACACCATTGTACACAATAATCCTTAATAAAGGGTTGAGAATGGAATCCTGGGAAATGCCACAAAAGGATTGCAAACTTATTTGGATTCCCTACATATCCGCCTTTATCCCTGTCGTACAAAAATTCTTTTACTAGTCGCTATAAATATGGACTAA
>JAAAKQ030040316.1:0-16747 GCA_010016005.3 Zanna intricata
ACTAGTATTTAATTCATTTCCTCCATATAACTCTTCAATATATTCCACCCATCTATCGACCTTTTCTTTCGTATTATAGATGGTATTTTGTCGCTTAGAATTTTTTAAATTAATGATTAATGACGCATTCTTTTGTCGCGTAAGCTAGTCTAGGCGGATAAAACCCGATTGTACTTTATGTATCAGTTATTGAATACATCTAACGATTTTGTCGCGATAGTATTTCGGTTTTTGTTTTCTTAATCGTTCTACTGATTTTATATACATTCTTACCGTTATTTATATACATTCTTACCGTTATTTCTTTTCAATTTCGACATTTTGCTTCATTTTATTAATCTCCAACAACGAGTGGGTTTGACGACAGGTTGTTTCGTTGAAACGTAGTAGAAATCTGTATTAATTCTGAGTTCGATATTTATAAACGATTATTGTATTGGTTATTATTCGATAACGTCATTATTTTGAATGAAAAACGAAATCGGTCACTGTTGATTTCGGACATATCACTCTTTAATAATATCGAAGATTTTTTGAAACAAGATACATATTACGGAACCTTTTCTTAGATCGATTCAGTTTCCGAGTGTATTTCAAATTTTTAATTTTCTTCTTGTAAGTAATTCCGGGGTATATTAATATCTTCCCATAAAACGAAGCGAGGAGAGAACAAAATTAGAACTTAATTAATATTCATTGAAGTTATTTGTTGGATTTTTTTACAAAAGCTAAAAATAAATCTGAAAAAAAATATACTAAACGCCACGGTTTACCGAGTAAAACTTTAGTTCGAGAATAAAAAAAATCTGATGTGGACAACACATGATTTCTTTGTTCGCCTATTAAATTACATATACATCTTTATTTAAAATGAAAAGTACATAAAA
Organism: Zanna intricata; assembly: GCA_010016005.3. Taxonomy (NCBI): domain Eukaryota; kingdom Metazoa; phylum Arthropoda; class Insecta; order Hemiptera; family Fulgoridae; genus Zanna; species Zanna intricata. The sequence continues at coordinate 888 of JAAAKQ030040316.1, forward strand.
TTTTATTTCATTAACTTCTGATATTTTTTCTTCTTATTATTTATTTATTTATTTTTTAAACAATCAGAGGTTAATAATTATTAATAAATCAAATAAAGTTAAGAAAACGTCTAAAATCCAATTATTATTATTATTATTTTTTTTTTTTGGGATTTTGAGCTTTCTTGGGCACTTTTGATTCAGTCGATTCCAATCGAAAGGGGAGATGCAGAACTAGTTGTTACAACATTTTTAAACACAAAATTTCAACATCCTACGGCTAATCATTTTTTTAGGTAATTCGAGATAAGTATGTACGTATAGACGTCACGCTAAAACTAATAAAAATGGATTCAGTGATGGTCAAAATGGATATTTTCGTTGAAAAATGAAAACAGAAATTTTTGGCGATCACAATACAAAAAGAATAAAAAAAAAAAAATACGATGTATAATAAAAGTGAACATATATAAATATTAAGAAATTAATGTTATGATACTAAAGGGGTATGGTGTAGCAAATATAGAAATTGGTTGTTAGATAATAAATTAACCAAGAATGGCTGAAATACGGAACAAATTCGAAGTAAAGTTTTAAAACAGTAGCTCTCTATTTTTAAAACAAAAGCTCTCTAGCTTTTAAACCGAACAGAAATCTACTATCATCAATCTACGTTATATGAATTAGACATTGGTCAAAATATTTATCTCGAATGTACTGATTCGGTTAATGAAATAATTACAATATGAAAACTAGAAAACGAATAGGGGTTTTAATATTTTTGATCAAAAAAATTTGGAGAAAAATAAACGTTGTGGAAGAATCTTCTGCATAAATTTGGTTGTTGTTCCTTATTTATATATATATATATTTATATATATATATTAAGACAACAAGATTTAATTAGTTTTGTAATTGTGTTGTTTATGTCGTTCTTTACAATTTACAAGATCAGAATACTTGAAACATATAATATTTAGGATCTAGTAAATATTTAGAAGTTAATTGATTAACATAGATCAGAAAGGATTTGGGGCCAAACAGCGAACTAGTAAAATGATTGGTGATGATCGAACAAAACATTGGTTTGATATTTTTTTTTTTTTTTTTAAATTTTCTTTTTTATTTATGTTGTTTTAGAGCGGCGAACTAAATTATCCGATGTCAGTTTTCTTCATTACTCGAAGAACATAAATTATGTAATGGTTAGGTCCAGCATTTTTTGTCGAGTGTTTTTTTTTTTTTTTAAGGCAGGTAAGGTGGCAACAATGATAGGGTTGGCTAAATAGAATTGTTTGTTGGGTTGGGCAAACCAGTAAATAGTATACAATTATCTAACTGAACCAAGTTTTTAACTGGCATGTTATTGTGTGTTTGTGTGTATAATATATATATATATATACACACTCACACACACAACAATGCAGTTTGTGAGTGTGATTGGCGTTCGTTTTGTATTTTTGGTTGTATAGAGGCCAACAACGGTGTGGAGATCGTGTAGTGTGGCTATAGCAAAAGCAAAAGGCTCTGCTGTATTATAGTCTCGCTTGCATTGCATGCTTCTCTTATTTCTCTCATTCTTTCATTTTCTTTTCTTCTCGTACGTTCAATTACTTAGCCAACTCCACCTTCTCTCTACTGCCCACCTTATTTTCTACTCGTAACTCACACACACACACACACACACAGAGAAAGAGAGAGAGAGAGACAGATAAATAGTCAACCGGACTATTCCATTCTATTCTATGCCTTCTTCTTTTTCCACCACCAACTTTAACTCCTAATTCCACTTAACAATAATAATGCTGTACGTATTACTACCATGTACTATAATATAGTATCACATCAGTTGTTTAGTTCCTCTATACTCCACCAGGGTCGTTTCAATTATTAGCACTATAATTTTTTTAAACGATCTTAATATCATTCATTTCATTTTATAAAACATTATCCTTTAAAATAATAAATAATACTATATTATTTTCTTGTAAAAAAAAAAAAATTATCTAATTTTTTTTCCCGTTACTTGATTATTCTTTTCTTTTTAATTGTTTTATATATAAATTAGTAATAGAAGAAAATTATTTAAAAATATGTAAATTTATTACTTGCCTTTTGCGGAGTCGTTATGGCCAACAAGTCTTAACCAAATCTGAATTCGATTTAATATTGTTTGTTCCATTTCGTTAATACAATTTATTGTAATTCGTTGATTTTTTTTTTTTATGAACATTTAACAAGTGACTTCTAACGCTTTCAACGAGTACATTTAAATTACACAAATTCATCGGATCACATTTGATTATCAGTAGTTGTGATAGTAATGTATTAAAAAAGTTTCAATTCTAATGTCTTCACTCCATCCTATTGAAATTATAAAAAAATCGGACGAAAATAAGGGAGGGGAACTTTTTTTGAAACTCGTGAGTGCTAACTCCAGTCAGTCATTTCATGAAAATTAGGGACGCTTCTAAAAATTTGGCATCTATTTTTAGTATGGAAAATAAAACTTTTCTAATTTCCTGTTCATAAAAAAAAATTTCAATGTTTCCATTTATTGAGTGTACATAATATAAATATATATATTTATATAGTGGTGTAGGATCAGGAGGTCCCACACCATAACCATTAGTTCTGCCGTATGGTACGCAGGGCAGAATTTAAGAAATGTATATACATGTAGTTCTTGTAGAAAAATAAAAATAAGTATTGTCAGTAGGTTAATAATAGTTTTAATATTGATCACTGAATGAAGGGTTTAATTTTAACCTCTAAGCAAACGCTAAGATATATCAGCTATAAAATTGTCAGCGTTTTCGGTATCTTACTAGTATATATAATACCATCTGGGTTTTGATTCAGCTTGTTCCATCTCTTAATAAGGAAATTATGTGTGATTTTATATTATCTTGTTCTCTCTCCTTACTGGCTGCGTTGATAAATTGAATGGGTTGTTTTTTTTTTAATTTCCTTCCGCTTCCTCCCCAAAATAGAATAATTTAATTTATGAATGTTTTTTTTTTTATAGTTAGGAAGACTGATATATATATATCTTTATTGAAGGGATAAAATTATTTACTATTGATTACGAGATAAAATTTTATGTATAATTTATTCCTTATGTGTGTGTTTTTGTTTGTGTTTTATTTATTTTTTATGACTATTGTTCAATAAAAAAAATTGTAGTTTATTTCAGTTGATGATGATGATAATCGAGTATTTTTAATAAAGTAATTTTTTGTTGTTTTTTTTCCTCGGTTTTAACATTTTATGTCTGTTGTAATACTAGTGCTATAGTATGTTTATGTGGCTTTTATATTGTTATTTTATTTTTATATTCAGATTTGATTTTTATTTGATTATATATATATATATATAATATTATTACTATTATTATTTTTATTATTATATACATGTCAGTCTAATTTTGGTACCGGTACCTTTAATAGTTTATTATTATTGTATATATTTATTTTTGTGTCTTTCTCTTTCTTTCTCTCTCTCTCTCTCTCTCTCTCTCTCTCTCTCTCTCTCTCTATGTAGTTGACGACATCACGATTCAAGAAGTCATCAACTTCATTTCGTTTCCACCCATCATCATCTCTACTGTAACCGTACCTCCCCTCTCTCACTCTCTCTCTCACTACTACTTCTTTTTCACCCATTCAGAGAGACGGTGAGTTGTTGTTTTTATATGTCTCGATAAAAAGATCGTAAAACGAGAGCAACCAGTGAGTGAACGAGTCAGGTATATATATATATATATATATATATACACGTACACACATATTCATCTTACACAGGTCAGCTACAGCAGTTACGGTGAAGTCTGGCGGCTCGTTTTTCTGCATTCATTTAGTTGTAGTAGTAATAATAATAATAATAAAAATGAGGGTAAAATGTAGTATGTATAGTATTCAGTGATTTTGTGGCAAATTGATGTCGTCAAGTGGTTTTAGCTTTCAAATAAAAGCTTATTTCTTTTGCTCCGTGTAATATGGACTGGGAAACGACTGTAAACGGCGCTATAATCTTTACGATCTGAATCTCTTCTTCCCCCACTCCTTCGCACCACCTCACTTGCTATGCTATACTATCGTATGCTTGTTCGTTCGACTGCTATACACCTCCCCTTCATACTTGTTCTACAGCTCTTCATTTATGAATCTTTTTTTCCACTCCTCTTCCCTCTGTACTCTACCAAAATTCACATTACTCTATGTAAATAACCATTTTTATTTATTTCATATCTCTAATTACTTTGTCGTATATCATTATAATTTGTATCCATATACGGTTAAAAACGTTGATTATTTGAAATGATATTTATATATCTATACATATGTAAAACATTTCGTGAGCGATTCGTTATCAGTGCAAAAAAACTACTAAAGATAATTGATGAAAACTTGTGTAGACGTTCTTGAGGTGTAACTGCACACTTAGAAAGGATTTTTTTGAAATTCCGAGTTGAATGGGTTAGCCCACCGGGCTGGTCAAAGCGACATCACAAATCAGCTGATTTCGAAGTGCAGAGGTCTAAGGTTCAAATCCTAGTAAAGGGAGTTATTTTTTTACGGATTTGAATACTAGATCGGTATTCTTTGGTGGTTGGATTTCAATTAACCACACATCTCAGGAGTAGTTGACCTGAGATTGTACAAGACTACTTTCATTCACATTCATACTCGTCATCCTCTGAAGAAATACCTTACGATATTTCCGGAAGCTAAACAGAGAGAGAGAGAAAGAGAGAGTTTAAAGGGTTAAAATGGAGTAAAAATGAAAATTCCTAATTTTTTAATTTTTACTAAAAAAAAGTACATTATCGAGTTGATTATTTGGTGTGTGTAATCTTCATGTGAATATTAAAAAACTGATTAACAGATTTTTCGAAAATCACCTTCAAAAGAGTGAAGAAAAGTAAAAAACGTTGAACAGTGATTGTAAATTTCCCCCTATATTTCGGACTACTAAAGCAGATATTTACTAGATTTGGGCTTACAAAAAAAGCCCTTCAAATAAATATCTGAAAACTATAATGCGTTTTTTTTTTTTTTTTTTATTTTGATTTTTAATGGATGCTACGGGGTACCAACATAGCCGTGCCACTGTTACTGTATGTGCGACGCCACTGGTTGCACCTGCCCTGGTTACTTGTTTGAAATGGATGAAATAACTGTTAACCGCGACGGGAAACGCTAGTTACCACATAGCGCGGGTGAAGCCGCGATAGGGATGCCAGTATATATAAAAATGTAAACTCATTTCGAAATAATAATTGCAAGGATGCGTGTTGAAGAAAAGTTTTAGGTTTTTAATCGGATGTTAAAACGGAAAAAAGCATATATTAAATTTTGTCATAACGTTACACCTAATTTTTTTTTTTGGTCAGTAATTAAATTTAGAATCAATTGAAATTTATTTGGTACGAAATTTGTATTAAGAAATATTATTTTAAAAAATCGAATTTTGATTGAGCGCTTAATGAGCTGGTAGTATATAATTTAAAGTTTACAATTCGTATTAATTCTTTGCCCCAGTCTTAATTACCCAAGTGGCAATAGTTACAGTTCTTTTTTTTATAGTCATGATGTTCGTTATGTTTACTAATTAAAGAATCGAATTTCACTTGGTTTTTGTCGATTATATAGTTTGAATTGTGAGGAACCTGACGATTTTAAAAATGAACTAAAAAATACAAAATGTAATTTACTTAAGTATGTTTTAATATATAATTTCAGCACGTACAATGTCATGTACTGACGTAATTTTGGTTTTTAAATTACGTTACGTCCAAATTTTGTGGCCCATTTTCTGTGCACTGTTGTACTCTGTCCTGCAGATTTCGTTGCTTCCTTGCAGTGATTCCTTTCGTTCCTTCTAGGAGTGATTTAGATTTTTTATTGAACGGAGGCTTTGAAGTTTACTGATAAATACTCTAAATTTAATACCGCATGAGAAAATAGCCGCATATCGATAGGTTTCGAAAACATGTCGGCCATAACATGCAATGCCCGTGCGACATCTCGTTTGAAAATCGCGTGGCTTGAAAATATCGCTCAAACCACCGTTTCGCTCCGGTACTGGCCCGACTCGAAACCACATCCCAAATATCTCGGCCTCCCGACTTCTTCGCATTCTCCACATGGCTGCCCGAACTTTACCGATTAAACTATGACTGCCACTAAACCGATTGGGAGAGCCTTTCCCAATGAAGTAGTTGCCTCATAGGAGGTTATTTCATTCCAATTCGGGAATTGTATAAAATTTTGTAACCTTTCACTATTTTTCAATAGATTAATTTTTGTTTCGCTCAAGCAGTTAAGTTATTGTACTGTGAGGTTATATTATTAGCCCACCGGGCTGGTATAGTGGTTAACGCGACATCGCAAACCAGCTGATTTTGAAGTCGAGAAATCTATGGTTTAAATCCTAGCAAAGGTACTTTTATACGGATTTGAATACTAGATCGTAGATACGGTATTTCAATTAACCACACTTCTCAGGAGCGGTCAACCTGAGATTGTACAAGATTATATTTCATCGCATTAATGCACATCGTCCTCTGAAGTAATCCCTTTTGGGGTAGTTCCTTAGGCTAAACAAAAAAAAAAAAAGAGAGAGGTTATATTATTATACTTTTTATGATACTTTTAATAGGTGTAGTAAAAATACAATTATTGAAAACCAAAATAAATTTATTAAAAAAAAAAAACAAAATCATCCTGGTACCAAGTTTTTCAGCTATTAGGGAAAGGGTAAACATTTAAGATGTATGCTAATGTCTGATTTATCTGTTGCTTGGCTTGTTGCTTCGGTTAATTAAATTTAATTTTAGTAATATATTATTTTATTTTACGTTAGACTCCAACTTCTTATCTTAACATTCGTGTACCCACGAGTATACAAAATGTGAGGAAAAATATTTTTACGTATAGACGGGCAAATATTTATAATATTACATTAATGTACTTCTAAATATATTCACAGATGTTCTTTGAACGTCTTCTTTATTTAGTTACAGCTCTAACACATATCTCTTAACAGTTCGAATGTTAAACGAATAGTATAGTTTTAGAAGATAAAAAAAAGAACTTTTTTTTTAATCCGTGTATATATATATATATATACTCACGACGCGGTCCAACCGGTTTCTTGTCGGTTGATACAAGGAGTCGGGAGAATGCAGATGAGCCCCTGACGTCATCGTACCAGGCCGACTTTTTTTTTTTTATAATACTCTACCTTGTCATGCTTCATTCCCTCTTTTTTTACTTCACACACGCGCACACACTACCTGTCTATAATGTGTTATAAAATAATACTTCGTAAATTAAAAGTATTTCTTTTTTAACTTTTAGTTTTTTGTTTTCTTTTTATTACTGTTATTAATATTTTACCGCATTAATCCGATATAGTACATTTACAATTAAATAGATAATCGATTTAGTAGTTATTTATTTTATCATCTATTTATTAATAAAAATCATCTAAATATTAATAATTAAGAAAAGATGAATCTTTTTTTCATTAAGTATTAACGGCTTTTATGTGATGTTTTCTTTATCGTAAGCGATTTTCTTTAGTATAATTTCTAAATAAGATATTATTAGGGAAAAGACAAAATTTATTTTTTGATTTAAAAAGTTTTATGACGTTTATTAAACAAATATTGGTATGTTTTATAACGTTATTAAAAGGTTAGAGATTATTATTATACAAAAGAGATCTCCGTGACAGTGAAAACGTTTCTGTCTTTCAGTTAGAAGCGCATTTTTCATACGTTATAAAAATCAAATTATTAGAAAAAATAAGTATAGCGGTTGTATAATCATCGGACGTTAGCTCTTTTTTCGATAATAGAAATAAGCAAGTAATTATTAGTCATTAAAACAAAAAAGTTTCCGTGGAAAACAAACAGTTAAACTGCAAAACAGGTTTCAGGAAAAATAATAGGAACAGTGGAAGCAATTTTAGCACTCAGATTAATGGTAGAAGGAAGATTAAAGAAAACCAAACTGACATATATAGCATTTATGTCATGCATAAATGCATGGCCTTTATAGACTTAGAAAAGGCATTTGATAACGTAGACCGGAATAAAATATTGTTAAGAAATTAAGGTTCAAGTATAGAGATAGAAGAACAATTGTTAACATATACAGGAACCGAACCGCAACAGTAGTAACCGAACTTATAGAATAACATAAGAAAGAAGCGCTAATAAATATTGGAAAACAACAGCGAAAGGAAAGGAAAGATGTTCCTTATCCCCATTACTTTTTAATCTTTACATAGAACTAGCAGTTAATGAAGTTAAAGAACAATTTGAATCCGGAGTAATAGTACAAGGTGAAAAGATAAAGATGCTATGATTTGCTGATGATATAGTAATTCTAGCAGAGAGTAAAAAAGATTTAGAAGAAACACTGAACGTCATGGATGAAGTCCTACGGAAGAGCTATCGCATGAATATAAACAAGAACAAAGCAAAAGTAATGAAATGAAGTAGAAATAATGTAGGTGGACCCCTGATTATAAAAATAGGAAGAGAAAAAATCACGGTAGAAGAATTTTGTTATTTGGGACATAGAATTACTAAAGATGAATGAAACAGGAGCGATATAAAGAGAGTTCAGTCAGAAATGTAATTCATTTACATCAAAAATTAATTTAAACGTTAGGAATACATTTTTGAAACTATACGTTTGAAGCGTAGCTTTATATGGAAGTGAAACTTTGACGATCGGAGTACCTGAGAAGAAAAGATTAGAAGCTTTTGAAATGCGGTGCTAGAGGAGAATGTTAAAAATTAGGCAGTTGGACAAAGTGACAAATGAAGAGGTGTTGCGACAAATCGATGAAAAAAAGAAGCGTTTTGTAAAATATAATTAAAAGAAGAGATAGACTTATTGGCTACATACGAGTATTAAGGCATCCTGAAACTGTCGCTTTGATATCGTAGAGACAGGTAGATGGGAAAAATTGTGCAGGCAGGCAACATTTGGAATATGTAAAACAAATTGTTAGGGATATAGAATATATACTGAAATGAAACTACTGACACTAGATAGGAAATCTTGTATAGCTTTATGAAACCAGTCAAATGACTGAAGACAAAAAAAAAAAAAAGAAGAAAACAAGAAAATATTTTCCCATCGGATATTTTTGATCTTTTTCTCTATTTCTTATTGTTTTACTCTATTGTCTCTGTTTCTTATTGCTTAACATTTAACTCTTGTATATTTATTGTATTTTATATCTTCATATATTTCATATACGAGTATATTCCAGATGTGAAGCGCGGAACGTTATTAAAGAAATGGGATTCCCAGTTCAACGCACCCTTTGCCTAATTACCGATTTCTAAGATTATTTTCTTTCTAGGGGATTTTCTGTCAGCGGTCTCGATGCAAATTTTACCACCTAACTTAAATTGAATTTTCTTTAATTAAAAAAAAAAGGCAACTTAAAGAGGAATCTTTCTATTCATCAGTATTGAACGGAGTGATTTAATAGGCGGAATACTGTATTTATGGCGTAAGTTATGTACTAGTTAAAAATACTTCTCATTTCGTAGAACCTTAGGTCAACCTTATGACAGCAGTCTTTTAATAAGTACAGTTTTATCTCGCCTTTCGTTGTATTTTTTAAATAGTTTGTTTTTGTTGGAAAAGCCAAATATTATAAAATAGTTTCTAATTACGTTTTAAGTTTCAATTTTAGAAATCGGAATTAAAGATTCGTTAATAGTTAAGCTGTTTTTATGATTTTACCGACTTCATAAAGTCAGTATTTAAAAAATTAAAAAAATGCTGTTTTTAATGTAATTGGAAGTGTTTGTAACGTTAAAAAGTTTAATTTCTCTTTAAATTATTTCTTGTATTTTTACTATTTTGGTTGTTAGTGGACTTAGTTTTATCTTAATTTTTTTTAATATGATTTATTTTATGGCCGGTTAGTTTATCTTTAAGATCGACTCGAGAATCGAATGTAATATAGTAAAGTATATAGTGTAATTCGAAGTGTAAAGACATCTTGTTTGAGGCTTTTTTTTTAATTTAAATTTATGATTCAGGCTATTCATTTGACGATTTAGAAAGCAGTTCGGTTAGTAGTATTGAGTTTCATTTATTAAAAATTCAAAATTATTTGTTTGTTGTATTTATTTATTATTATTTTTACTTTCTGTCTTACTATTTAATCGATTTTTGTTTTTTAAATATTAAATATGCTAATAAATTTATATTTATATGTATTATGCTGGTATTGGATTTTATTTAGAACGGGCGCTTGTGCGTTTTAGCGGTTATTATATAATAATATATGGTGTTTAGTGTACGCGTACAGAATGGTGAGACAAGGCCAGCTGGTATCTTAACACACACGCGCGCGCGCGCACACACTCTGTCGTGGGTACATTTTCTTTAGTCGCCGTCTTTGTGAGTACGGCCCTTTTTAAAATAAAAATCATATTTATGTCTTGGATATATAATAGTATGCTCTTGAGATTTTTTTTTTATTCTTGTGTAATACATATTAGGAATGAAGTTGATGTTAAGGTTAGATTTTAATGTCATTATGAGTCGCTAATTTATTTTTAAGTGAACGCAACCAGCGTAAAGATGTGTGTACAGATTATTACTTTTTTAATCGCAATAATAAAAGTAACAATAATAGATACGACATTGTCGTGGTTATTACATTTCTTTTTTTTTTTTTTTTTTTTTTCTTTTTTTTATATTCTATTATTCGCCGTTTTCATATATTCTTATAGCATTCTTTGAATGCGTATATATCGTCAAAAAATTAGATTAAAAAAAAAAAAATCAAAATGAGAAAAAAATAACAATCTTATCCCCTACCCCCTTTTCGTTGTAAGATTGGTTTTAGATTGATTCCCTAAAAATGAAGGTTTGCAAAAGAGTAAAGCAAACAGATTTTGAAACAACTGTCAATTAACGCGACATCGCAAATCAGCTGATTTTGAAGTCGAGAGTTCTAAGGTTCAAATCATAGTAAAGATAAAAAGTTTTATCCGGATTTGAATACTAGATCGTGGATACCGGTGTTCTTTGGTGGTTGGGTTTCAATTAACAACAACTCTCAGGAGTGTTCGACCTGAGATTGTACAAGACTACACTTCATCCTCATTCATCCGCTAAAGTAATACCTTACGGTAGTTCCGGAGGCTAGAGAGAAACAACTGTCAAAGAATTTTTTTTTTTATCCATACTTGGTTTGATGGAGAGGTTTTGTCACTTTTCCTGTTAAATGACTACTTTGTTTAATTTAATTACAACACATAATCCATTCCAGAATTAAGTTCAACGGAACTGTGATCGTCCGCCTGACCGTTGTCGATTAAATTTTTCTTCTTTTTCATTTTCTCACTACTCCTTAACTTGTTATAAAAAATTAAGCCTCCTCTTAAATTTTATCAGAATGGCGTAACTGCCTTTCCTACAACTTTTATAAATGCCGTTCCCTTTTCTTCATATTCAATTCAGAGGAGTACGGTCGCTTCATGATACTTGGAACGTACAGTAAAATTAATTTCAAGAATTCGATTTTTCTCTACCCGCCGATCGTTGGTTTTTATTTTTATAATAAACGTACCCTCCCAATTTTTTTTTTTTTTTTTTTATGGACTGTTTATTACGAAAACGGGTAGAGAGTTATTTTGGAGATTCGCACTTGATATTCCAAATAATTTTATTGTATCATTAAAAATTTTGTAAATCTAAAGTTATTTGATGTAAAGAAATTAAAAATCTGATGTGTAATGGAACGGAAAGATATTAAAGAAAAAAATTAATTTTAATTAATGCTATTCCGTTTTTCGAAGGAATAATAGTTTTTAATGCTTTGTCCCAGTTCGTTTAGCGTTACTCTAGTATACCTGACTGCGGATCAGTTACGTAAAGAAAAGTTTTATTCCTGCCTAAGAAAAAACAAGTCCTCTGTTTGTGATAAAATTATTAAAAGAATTAATATTATGGATAGCCCAATTTTTTTTTTTTTTTTTTTTTTTTATAAAATGATTGATTTTGTGTATATATTGATTGGAATTGAAAATTTATCAAAAGTATCCAAAAATAGCCCAAAATCCAAGGACTTTTTCTTAACTGCAATAAGAAGCCCTCATTTAGAGCTTTTAAACGATGTATCGTAAATATTACTTATTTTCATTGGTTCCAGAGTTACAGCCAAATAAAATTTTAATTAATGAAATGTTTGAATCTTAAAAGGGAAGGCACATCAGTTCGAATCAGACTTCATCTTCTTTTTTCTTTTTCAACTTTTTTTTTTTTTTATTTAAAAATATTGATTTATTAATAATTATTAACCTCTGATTGTAAAAAAAAAAACTGGTAAATAATTCGAAAAAAAAAGATATATATATATATATCAGAAGTTATTAATGAAATTACATTTAATTTGAAAAAAATATGTGTATATGTAATTTAATAGGCGTATAAGGAAGTCACGTGATGTCCACAACAGGTTTTTTAATTTTAAAACAGTAAAACTTAGATTTTACACGATTACTTCATCGCTTAAATTTCGTTAAAGTCTTTAGTTTTTTCCGGATAATTAATCCCCTGTTTGTTGTTTAGTCAATTAATCTTCAGGATAATTTAGTTAGATGATTTTACCTTAGAATAGATTATGTGTACAGAAAATCTTGCTGTTCTCAGTCACTTCATTAGTTAATATCCGCTATTAGTCGCTATAATATTTATTTGAAGTATCTATAATTAACACGAGCTCATTCATCGATCAGTTACTTGATAATTTACGCCATCACGGGAAAAATATTCGTTATCACGCGTAGGAACGATGGGCGTTTTCCTGTATGATGACGTGTACAATTTTTAGTATGGCTTGTTTGTCTCGTGCTCTTTTCTTTTGCGATTTAGGTCAACTTATTTCATCGTCCGTTTATTTTTTTTATCTTTTTCATTTCTTCTTTACCTTTTTTTTTTTTACGTAACTCGATCCCTTGATCGATCCATTTCGGAGTTAAAGAGCCGCTATCATTATACGTTTCAATTTGAGATTTTCGCTTAATACAGATTTATCTGTGCGAATGTGTGTGTGTGTGTGTGTGTGTGTGTGTGTGTACATACATATATATATATATATACACGAGTGATATCTCTAAAGTAAAGACATCTGGGAAATTTCTCTCCTTAACGTTGGCGAACCCGTGTCGTTCATGGCCACGTTAGTAATTTACACACTGCATTGTTGTCTGTTAAGTTATCGCGTGGTAGTATCTTTGATTACGTGTAAGTTACTACGTTACAAAATGAATAGGAAAATCGATGTTACCGCCTACTGTGAAATAAGTGGAGTACTTTTTTAAACTATCAAAACGTTAAGCCGGGTGAAATCCATAGGCAGTCGATTACTGTGTATGGTGATTATGCATTGAATGAAAGAAACGTCCAAAAATGATGCGAAGGGATTAGAAATAACAAATTAATGTGCACTGTGAAGACATTCATGGAGATCCTCGATAGTTACCGAGGACTTGTTGAAAAGCGTCGATGATGAAATCAGAAAAAATCGTCGCTCAACGATTTCGAATCTTGCCCTTCTGATTGCCATTTGTTTGAGAAATTGAAAGAATTTTTGAGCGGTAGCAATTTTCGGGTGACGATGAACTTAAAAATGCTGTTGATCAGTGGTTAAATCTATTAATATTAAAAAAAAAAAGAACAAAATACTAGTTTGCACAAAAACAAAGTAAATAAAACAACGATAGAACTGAAAGGCGATGCTGTTCAGGAAGTAGAAGAGTTTAAATACTTAAGAAGTAAAATAACGAATGATTGAAAAAGCAAAAAAGAAATAGTGAGCAGAATACATCAGGCAAAGACTGCCTTTTACAAAAAGAAAAATTTATTTACATCAAATAATATTAGCCTTGAGTTGAGAAAGAATTTAATAAGAACATGGGTGTGGAGTATTGCATTATATGGTAGTGAGTCATGGACAATTGGTGAGGCTGAAGAAAGGAGGCTTTTGGCTTTTGAAAAGCGTGGTGTTACAGAAAGATGCTGAAGATAAGTTCGACAGAAAAAGCATCAAATGAGGAGGCATTTAGGAGAGCTAATGGACAGAGAAGCTTGCTAAAAACAATTGAAAAGAAGAAGAGTGCAACTAATAGGACACATTCTTAGACACCAAGGCTATAACAGAAGGAATGGTGGAAGGGAAAAATTGTAGAGGAAGACCATGTTTAGAGTACATAAAACAGATAATGGATGAAATGAACTGTTATTCGTATTGGGAACTAAAGAGAAAAGCTGATAAGAGAGAAGTGTGGAGAGCTACTGCCAACCAGCTTAAGAGCTGTTAACCGGAAAGGAAAAGAAGAAATGGACTGGCGGAAAAAGAATATGACGACGGTATATTGAAGCTGATGTATCGCTACGATAAATTTTTTAATTCATGTGGCGATTATGTGGAGAATTAGTATAGGGTATGTAATTTAAGAGAAATAAAAAATATTTATAAAGCTTTCAGAATTAATTTGTTTACAATGAAACGGTCCGATAGCGTCTTATGTGTATATATATATACATATTTTTTTTTATGTAACCATCAATCTATACTGCTCTATCATCTCGGGCAAAAGTGTCCCAAAAGTTTGTGAACGGGTTGGACTGGGCGCTCACTGTCCCGAGTTCGTTTTAAAACTATGCGTGTTTTCAGCTTAGCTTCTTAATTCGTATCAAAATAGTGAGAGAGAACGTTATTCAATAATAGGTTTATAAATTCGATTCAGTATGAATTACATTCCTTATTTATCATGAAAATTAATTATCTTAAACAATTTCTATTAAAACTTCGTTCTTACACGATCTGATATAAATGTTGTGTTCTTGACTATCTGAATAAAAATAAATAAAAAACCATTTACACACGTTTAATAAGCCGGTGCAATCGGATTCCTATTTTCCATGTATTTAAATTTTTAACCGTTTTATTGCGAACTTATCTGTTTTAAATACGATTTCAGAGTAGATTAAGATTGAAACTGTTATTCTGCACGCAAATTAATATCGATCTGCTAATTTTTATAGCTGGTTTCTTTCATTCTTTGTGTTAAGATTTTTTTTTTTAATTTGCTAATTATTAGCTCCTTATTATAAAATAAATGTAAATTGTAGATTGATTTTATTTATTTACTTGAAATCTTTTATAATAGTTTTTATACTAATTAATTTTTAGCTATTTATTTTCCATCTTTTTCAGTTTTATTTTCTAAAGTAATTGTAATGGCGAAAAATTTCGTATTTCAAATTTGAACGGAAATATCCATTTTGACTTGTTTCGGCGTGACCTCTGTACGTACATATCGCGCATAACTCAAAAATGATTAGCCGTAGAATGTTGAAATTTTGGATTTTTGGACTGTTATAACATCTAGTTGTGCAGTTCACCATTTCATTGCAATCGACTGAATCGAAAGTCTCCAAATAAGCCCAACATCGATATATCATAAGTGTTACTTATTTTCATTTGTTCCAGAGTTATAACCAAACAAAATTTTTATTAATAAAATGTTAAAATTTTACAAGAGAAGGCATATCGCTTGAAATCAGACTTAATCTCTTTTATCCTTTTTTTAAATTTATTTTTTAATTAATAATTACTAACCGCTGATTGTAAAAAAAAATCGTTTACGATAAATAGTAATTCAATAATAACAATTTAAAAAATACACAGAGTGTATCAAAACTGCATGGCAATCTTTCGGAAACGGATTCTATATCTAAAAATAAGAAAAAAGTTTCCAATAAACATATGCCTGAAAATGTTTTAGAAAAACTAGAAGATTGCCTAGAAAAGTGCAATTTTCG
>JAAAKQ030040327.1:0-16747 GCA_010016005.3 Zanna intricata
TTCCTACCAGAGTATTTTTATTTTAATTAATTTACCAATTATCCTCGCACGGCTAGTAGTTAGCCAACGCGCTAACAGTAAGAATGTGATACAATATAATCTTCATCATTTTCGTAACGCCGCAAAAATTCATACGTAGCAGCAAAACGTTTTCCATATGTGTGTGTTTCGGTTAACATCTTCGACATCAGTGTGGTACGTAATTTATTATCGCTCAATAATTTTATTCAAAACATCATAAATCAAAGATTGTGAAACATTAGAAAACATCAAAAAATTGTGATACATAGCTAAATTGATGTGACACACATCAATCAAATCATCCGTTATCACCGATGGCCGACTACACGTTCTTTGTAATGAATGTTTGTTCATGAGCCCTTCTCGAAATGCAGAGCACCAATTTATTAATTTAGCATCATAATATTCGGCCCGTAAACTCACAAATTTTGGCTGCAGAATTGTTTTTGCCATAAAAAACAGGATTATACTTACTTCTTACTTGAGGAGATGATAAATTGTATTATTCATTGTAAATGAATGAATAAAAGCAACTAATAGCAAAATGATTGAACTACAGACTGTTTAAAAAGTGACACAACGTTTTGGGAAAATGCGTAAGTAATGATAGTTGTTGAAAGGCCTGCCCTATGCGTTTATCATAATTCAATACGACGCTCTTGTAAGTTTTTTGAGAAACTGGTACGGCAAATCGTTAAATTTTGCTTTTTAATAAGGGAATGGTGTGGGGATCAGTTTTGTAAGCAACATTCTTAAGGTATCCGCACAAGAAAACGTCAAGAAGGATGAATTAGGAGACGGAGGGGGGGCCACAATCCATTCTAAATCGCGTGATCCAAGAAAGTTAAAATTTTTTTGGCTGTATTAGCCGCAGCATTGTCCCGCTGAAACGACGTGTACTCTAGCCGGTATGCAGGTACAGTGATTACAAGTTGTTGCCCCTAATGTATGTAGCGCTCACTATACACTATGCCATGAAATTATGTCATGAACCTACGTGAAATTGCACACCAAACTCCCACTTTTTGTCGTACAACTGATGGGGATTTTTCGTACTCCAAATACATGAATTCTGTGCAATCAAGAATCCAGAACGGTGGAACCATGCCTTGTCATACTAAAAGCAGTCATCGAATTCATCCCTATCTCGTGCTACAGATGACTTAAGCCAGTGAAGGAATACGTATAGTATCCAGTGTCTGCAGGTAACGACTGGTGAACAACACGGATGAATCTTTAAACACTTTTGCAATGCCATATGGGCACTGCCAAAGGAGATACAAGACTGGCTATATAGACGTCACACAGATCTCTTGGAACCAACAGAATATGCAGCTTACACGTCGATCAAGTTTTCTGGTGTTAGCACTTTTGGTCGACCATTTTTGGTTGCAACTGCTATATTTCCTGTGTCTTTGAATTTGTACAGCCTCTGGATGAAGGACTTGTTAGTTTTACTTAATAATTTTTTTATGAAGACATTCTGGGTCTGGAGAAAACTGGCACATCTAATGTATTTGGAGACATTGAACATTCTCTGCTGCATTGTGTAAAACATTTTTCCTCAATTTTCTTGAATTAAACTTAAAACAAAAGAAGGGATTTGCAACCATATGGAGTTCTTACATATGGTTGCGTCACTTTTTGAACATTCTGTACTTTAGTTAACAGCTTACTATTGATTGAAATGACTGAACTACATAACAGATTTATTTCGCGTAAATAAACATATTCAAAACTGACCTTACATTAAAACCCTTCAGATATAACGTCCGCGTTCGTGTTTATATCTGATAATTCAATGAATATTTTTATTTTAATGAATTCTTTACAACATTTTTTCAATAAGGACTCATTTTAACAAAAATTTAACAAGAATGAAACTAATGAAAAATATAACATCAAAGTTTATTCACATTGAATAAATTGATTAGGTTTTAATCTTAAATTTCACTCTAACTCTTAAGTTAATGAGAAACTTTGTCTTTTACCTTTATTAACACATTTCGATTTTATTTTAAAAAGCTGTTACACATAATAAAATTTATTTTTAAAAAAAATTGATTAGTGAACTAAAATTCTATTAATTTTTATGTAGCATATTAATTAGTTATAACATCTTAAAAGAGAATCGGTTATTGAGAAAAATCATTGTAAGACGTAGAGATCATTCTAAAAATTTTTAATTTTACCACAGATATGTCAATATAGAGGAATAAATATTATTATTAAAATTTTAGGCATTCTTCTTGAATTAATGAACCGCTATAATATGGAATTACTAATTTTTTAATGAATAAGTTAAAATAAACTGGAAAAAACTGAAGTTATAGAAAAATAACAAGAACAAAATTTAACGTCATTTTAAATTATTAATGCCGTCCATTTTTTTATTTTACACCTAAAGTTTGTGTTTTTACATCCACTCTAATTAATCTAATTATGTAGTATTATGTTACAATTTAATTTTTTTTTGAAAAGTATTTCTAATCTTAATCCCATTAAACATTTATATTGTCTAAAAATTGTTTAACTTTGGCTAAATTTATATAATAGTTGAAAGTTTTATGCTACCTGTTTTCCTTAAGATAAACCTTTAGCGTTTCCAGTGTTATATAAGAGAGGTAGAAAATGGGATGTGCAATCCATGTTGAGAGTTTAAGTCGTGTTATATTTAAATATATATATATATATTAAAAGCCTTATAAACTCTCTTTGGAGTTTTTACAGCGAAGCTGTATTGTGGTTTTCAGTTTATGGTTTTATTTTATAAACTTAGGTAGAACATTTCATTTGTATATTAAATTGTTAATCTGCTTTTTATTCTAAACATTTATTTTTGTACTTTTATTAACTTTTAATAATTGCGCTGTAGTACTTGAGGAAGATTATTTAAAAACTGGAATGTATTTTTAGTTACAAATAAAAAATATTTTGTATTATTCTTTTTACTTTTTTCCTTTTATTATTTAAAATTCTGTAATAGAAATTAAACAATTATTTGCTGAATAGATTGTAATCATCCAAGTTTAAACATGTATATAACCGTTGCATTACGCTTCTCAGGTTGACATAAAATTGTTGGTCGTGTAGATAGACCTCATATTATTAATAACAACCATAATATTTCCACTGCTCATAAAGCGAAATTTCTGGTTTTTTAAGTAAAAAATTCTAATTGATTTCGTTAGAGATAAAATCACCGTAACGTGTTCTAGGTTCCCTTAAGCAGTTAGAGTAAGTTTTAAGATATAAAACTTGGCTGTAAATCGTTGTTTTACATTCTTAAGAATTGTGAAAACAAATATTAATAAAATTAAATTTGTTAACTTATAATTGTGTTTATGAATCTTCATTTTTAAAAAAAAAAAAAAAATAGGTAAGCAATAGAATTTTTTATTTATTTTACCTTTGGAAACACCGTTAAGTAAAGACGTTCAGAGGATGAGCTAAATGATTTATACCATGTGTGAAAATGCCATCCTTGACCAAGATTCAAACCCGGGACCTCTGGATGAAAGGCTGAGATGCTACATCTCGCGTTACGGAGGCCAGCAGACAATGAACAATAGAATTGCTTTCGTACAACTCAACGCAATAATTCTGTTTACGAAAAAAAATCATTATCATTCTTCCATTACAATTTCTAATAAGCTATGGAACCACTGAGAAATCTTCCAGCCAATAAATTTAAAATGAAATATAAATACTTATCCTGGTGATACAATTATTCTGTAAGTAAATTACTAAAAAATATTTTTTTTAAAATCTGAATGTTTTGAATCCCGTTTAAGATGTAAATAAATATGTGATCAAAATAATTTACAATAACCCTTCTGAATTATGATATATTTTGTAATAATTTTTATGTACAATTTGTTTACCTTCTCATTTTTTCATGTTTACACTAAAATATTAAATATGGACTTCAACTGCAATTGGTTTTATCTCAATATTTAAGGTTTTATATTAATAATTTATCTTATAATGAAATGATCTATATATTATTACATATGGATTAGAGAAAAGAATTTTTTTTATATATATTTCATTAAAAGTTTTGGATTCATAGAACAGAATTTTTAACTAGAGTTTACAACAAAATCATTTTTGATAAGAAGCTACATACATATGTCTCAAAGTTCCTGTCAAAGTACATCAAATTTTTATCCAATTTAGTTCAGTACGTGTTTTGACAGGTCAAATCCTTTTAATTTTTATGTAATTAAGGATATAAATTATATAGTAATATCTCTTCTTTGGAAAATTATATAAAAATTGTCTACGAACTCTTCTGATCATTTACATTGTGAATATTGAGAATTGTGGAAATGAATGATTAATGATTTTTTCAGTTGAAAGATTTCTCCTGAAAGGTTTATATGTTATTACGAGTTTTATATTTTAATATTGTTTTTTGTTATATATTTTTACATTCAAATGAACGCATTGAAAATGCAAAATTAGGAATTTAAAAAGTTAAATTATCTTATCACGTTTAAGATAATTTACCTATCAATAAACCTGTTAGTATTTTTTTTTTTTTTTTTTTTAATATTATATTTGGCTCAATTTTAAATTAAGTACGAAGCCCTATAAAGTTGAAAAAGAGTAAAATGTGGATATAAAACTTTTAGTATCTCTCTCCTAAATTTTGATAACATTTATTTTTGTATTTTTTCAAGTTTTGTGAAGAAAGAGCTTTATATACGCCCACTTAAACTTTATAGAATTCTCTTGAAAATTATCTAGGATTGAGAATTATATATCAATATCATTTGTGACCCACTTCTGGCCAAGTGAAAGCATTACATCTGATCAATGACTGAATAGCGGGGTGGATAATAAAATAGATCACAATAAATCGAATCATGTCACATTTGTTTAGAGGAGGGGTGACTGTCTCCGAGTCCACCTGGACGGGATTTTCATCCATCACTCAATTTATGTTTTATTTTGTTTCTCTTTTCCTTATTCTTGAAATTCTATTTATTTTATAGTTTTTTTTTTTAATTCATCTGTTTTTTGTCTGAATTTATGGATTTGTGTACTTTTTATGGACTGAATACCTGCTAGCGCATTTAAGTAAGTGCATGCATTTATGTATAACTTATGTATGTATATTTTACTGAGGGGTTTCATTGAAAACACCTCATCACTTGTAAATCTATTTACATACGGTTTCTTATTGGAACCGGCTGTAAATAAACGAATGCAAAAAAAAATTTTGTTATGATAGCGTTACTTCTTTTCAATATATATGTAGGTATGCATGTATGCATGAATGTTGTATAAGTAACATGAAATTTATAATAATATTTAAATGACTGTTTTTGCCAGTTTTTATCTCCTCCACAAAACGTAATAAAAGTTATTAATAATATAAAATAATAATAATAGCAAATTGATAAAAATTATCGCCTTTCGTTACATTGCGTAAGCGTACTTCCGGGTTAATTGTCTTTTTTTTTTCTTCTTTTTTTTTATTGTTTAACCTCCGGAACCACCGTTAGGTTATGTCTTCAGAGGATGAGATGAACGAATTGTAGCGTGTGTGAAAAATGCCATGCCTGACCGGGATTCAAACTCGGGACCTTCGGATGAAAAGTCGAGACGCTACCACTCGGCTACGGAGGCCGGCCGGGTTAATTGTCTGTAATAACTTTACTGTTTGTCAACGGATTTTTACAAAAGAGATGTCATTTTGTTCAGACTAAAATGCTTAATAAACTTAATAGAAGTAAAAATTTGATCAAACAAATAATTACTAAGCTATTGAAGATTAAAAGATTAAGGTGGCCGCCATTTTGAAATTTTTTAAGATGACGTTTTAAAAATTTGTTATTTTGTAAAATATGACACTAGTCTTATATTTGTCAAATTTAATTAAAGTAGGTTTTCTCGGTCCTGAACCGTAAACGTTTTGTAAAAAATTACAAAATGGCGTCCAGAAGGAAAACAATGTAATGCATAACTTATTTACATGAATTTTTTTGCTAATTTTGTTGTCCTGAAGTTCATCTAATACATCCCGGAACACTCCGAATATAAATTATTCAGCATGAAATAATACTGCTTTGATTTTGTTATATGTTATAAAAAACTAATCATTTGTATCTGAATATTCTCGCTGTGAAATTCGTGCGTTCCATTGCAGAATACATAAAAAAGATGTTCGTATATTCTTCGTGTTAAATGTATAAGGTTTTGTTAAGATAGTAACATATTCATTTATTCAAATATTTATTGCCGTTTAAATGCTAAACAAAAACTTATATATATATATTTTAAATCAACTGTTAATTGGCAACTTATGAAATACATTATTTCTAACAAATTTAGATAAAATAATCTTTAGAGTTGCCTAATAAATTATTTTATTGGTGTTTTTAACTAGTTTAATCTCTCCCTTTTTTTCTTTTATTTTTTTTTTCTTTTGTTATAGTATTTGTTTCTTTTGTTATAGTATTGAAAATTTTATTTAGTTTAATAATTAGTTATAATCTGCGATAATTTGATATGTTATTTTCAAGTGAAAAATTCTTAAGGCGGCTACGCACTTTTGAACGGGCCTGAAAAAGTCTACTTCGTCAATCTCTAATTTAAAACGCTCATTCGTTTAAACTCAGGCAAGCCAAACTTAGTCGAGTATGAGAGACTCGGATCATAGATTAACTATAATAAACAAAAATCGTCAGCTTTGTTGTGTGTAAGCTCATCGGGTAAAATCGGGGGAGCTGAGATTTTTCGAGCGATAGTGAAACGGTTAGTTGTCTGTTGGTTCTGTGTTTCGTTTTTACATTACATACACTCACAGTTGTTATAATAATTTTTCTTATAACTACTGTACCTTTTTCAAGGTATATTTTTAGTGCTTCATCGTTCTAATGATAAAAATTATGTTGAAGAGTAATCAGTCAGAACGTTTTGATCATTTTGAATCCTGATGTTCTATTAGTACGTCCAAAACATTCTTATATAATTAGAGAGTGTAAATTTGTCGGTTTTTATTGTTTACACAAATCTACGAATTAGAGATTTTAAAAAATTAAATCTAATAAAAAAACAAACAAACAACCAGCATAAAAGGAGGAGTGCCTTATAATCCGACGATTACAAAAAAAAAGAAGTTTTTTATATTCAATTCCAAAAGTAAATTGTTAATAACTTCAACTGATCAAACATCTCGCTTAGCTTTATTACGAAGAGTCTGTATATTTACCTGATATACTTGGAATTATGTATATGAGCATGAACGTTGTATTTACTTTTATACTATTCATTTGGACCAGCTTTTAAAAATTAAGAAAATAGTAATGGATAAAGAAAAAAATTGAAACATAAAAAAATTAAAAAGTACAAGAAGAGATCAAAGTTTGTTCACCACTGAGAAGAAATGTCGAAATATCTCAGGTTTCTAGGAAAAACAAAACCAATGACAGAAATATAACTATACAAAATAAATAAAAGAAAAACATCGGGAAATGATGAAGGAGATGTAAAAAAGAAATAAATTTAGAAGTTAGTTGAAACTAAAAGTGTCAGAAAACGAAAAATAAAAATAAAAACATAATAAGAAAGGTTTTTTTAAACATTTAATTTATTTTACAATAAGTGTTCGAAATTGCAATTCTATTAACTCATTAACCCAATATTTTTAAAATATTTGGCATAGCTTTTAAGTGTTTTATAATAAAAAAGTATTTATTTTTTTTTAATGATTTCCTGGAAAAACTACTAATGTATATTTAATTTTTCGGGGTTAAATGTGCATCGATACTTATCAATGTAGATTAAATTAAATAAAATTACGTAAAGTAAGTGGTAGTTTCATATTTTTAAAATTAGATGTTATTATTTAAATTTTATGAAATAAATATTAATTTAAATTTATTAAATTAGATTATTCTTTTATGCTCAAAATTACCTACGTTTATTTGAAAAAAATAAATTTTTTTCCCCCGGATCGGACTTACACTCAAGTATTGCGCTACCCGGGGAGTGTCTCTTGCATCTAACGGGCCTTCCCCCCTACCGGCTGTATGTCTTGCATGGCAGATCGGCCCACCGAATCTGGATCTTTACGTGCCTGCCTCTAACATCTGGGGTGAGGTGAACCGGAACGGTTATACCCCTTCCCGGCCACCATCCCTTCCGCCGGGTGTTGTTCTTACCTTTCCCATTGCTAAATCAAATGAGGATTATCCAAACGAGTACGGGTATCCCCCACTGGTTCTGGTTTTTTTCCCAATAATAATAATAATTTTTTCATTTATATCCTTCCTATCACAGAAATCTAGCTTTTTGATCTGAAGCGTGTTTGTCACAAATGACCCAATCCGTACCGACTTCCATGTCGATACCCATGTCGGCTTCCCAACATATAGTTTATTATATTATCCGGCTTATATCCTGATGGTCAAGCTCTCTCTTCTGCAACTCTATCTCGGACAGTCGAAGAACGCGTAGACAACAATATCTTCATTTCCACAATATATACTATAATTTACAACTTCAAGAATTCAAGTCTGCCAAATTTATGAAGGTATACTCCAAATCCTGCGCCAAATCCTCCTGGTGCAGTTCCTCCGTGACCGGAAAGAAATTGCGCCAAATAGAATCCTACACATCCAAGCTTCCTCTTCAGCCATGATCTGAGTTTCGGAATGGGGCTCTTAGTCCAAATTCCTTTTGTAGATGCAATCCAAAGTTCCTGTCTTAATATCCCCTTATAACGTCTGCGCGTCTGTCTTACTTATCCTCTCATAACGGCTTTTAATCTGTAGTGCCCTGAGTTGCAATGGCGGAACTCTCGCCAAAACTCTGACTACCTCTGTCGACACAGTTCTATAGGTCGCAGTAATCTTTACATTCATTCGTCATTGAATTGTATTAACTTGTATTAAAATTCGGTCTGGCATTCTCAGTGCTGTAAAGCATGCAGGAATCACATACAGGACAATGGATGTTGCTGTTGGCACTAATAATTTTCGTTAATCTGCACGAGATCTCCATGTCGAGCCCATTAATCTACTTAAATTATTTACACATCTCTCTGCCTTACTACAGATCTCCTCCACATTTTTTTTTATACCAAACCATTTCCTGCGAATCACACGCCCAAATATTTAATAAATATTAGTTAAGTTAACACCATTTACTACGACGTTAATTTGTTTAATTTTCCTCCGACTAACTATAGCTGCTATTTGTATCGGCGTTAAATTTAAGCCGCGGGCTTTCAGGCAACTACTGATCCTTCTTACTAGAATTTTGCTCTTCCCTCTATCTCAATTTCCGAGTAACTATCAACTAGCACTGCGAGGTCATCCGCATATGCAACGAGGGCGACCCTGTCCGGATATCCCATCCTGAGGACCCTATTATACACGAGGATCCGCCGGAGGAGACTAAGGGCCGATCCCTGCGGGACTCTACCTTTCATCTGAAACTGGATCTCACCATCCTCGGTATTAATTAGTATAGGCTTCTATCTTTCAGGAAAACATTAACCACCACAATCAAGTACGGATTGATGTGTCTTCTCACCAGTTCTTCAGTCAAGACGGCCCAGGGAATGCTATTAAAAAAGTATAGTGTATTAAAAAAGAATGTATTTAAAGAGTGTACTTAGAAAAGAAGTACAGTATATTAAAAAAATATAATCCTGAAAAAGTATTTAATTGATAAAAACATTTCCATAATATAAGAATAATGTTGAACAGTTTTTGTAATAAATTGTGAAAAAATAAAGCTCTTTAAAATCATTTGAAAATTTTTATTACCTTGTACGAAGTACAAGGAAATTAAAAATAAAAAAAAAAAAAAAATATATATATATATAACATATATATTTTTACCATTTTGACTAGTTTCGGCGTAACGTACGTATCTCAGTCGTGTACATAACTCAAAAACGATATGCTATAGAATGTTGAAATTTTGGATTTATGACTGTTGTAACAATCTACTGAACCAACAGTGTCCAAAAAAACTCAAAGTAAAATAAAATTTAATTTTGAACTTTTTCTTAACTGTAGTAATAAGGCCTCATTGAGAGCTTTTCAGCGACTAAGTGATACTTATTTTAATTGGTTTATCGTAAAAGTATTACCTTCTCAACGGTATAAAAAAAAAAGAAGGGAAACCATCGGCTCGAATCATAAGTCATCTCCTTTTTTTAAATTTAAATATATTCATTTATTAATAATTATTAATCTCTAATTCCCACATGTGCGTGGACTCCAGACCGGGCATCCTCACCAATTGGGCTGCCTTCCTTGCTCTACACGTCGCCACGGTTTGCCCCTTCATGGACCCACACTTCCCCTCTAATACCGCAAACGTCCAGTTGTGTTAACACCGTAGCGTCTGGTAGATATCCTACATCCCACTTCGTACAAGGATAGTCCATGTACAGCAGAGATCTTCCTATATACCATCCAGTTCTATGTTTACCTGTTGAAAAGTTATTTAACGATTCTCTTACTTTATTAACATTGTGTCTTTTTTTAAATAAGATCGAAAAAAGAACAAAAATTATAATTTTTTGGAAAAGAAATGAAATTATCTGAACTCCATCAATCAGATTGTTTAATTTTTATTTAGTACGAATGAGTTACTCACTCATAAACATATATATTTCCGTAGTAGCATTACAAAAAAATACATTTTCTATCAATACTACTAATTTTCGTGACTAGCATCCGTTTGCAAGTTATATAAGAACATCCCATTAAAAATAAAAAATATCGACAATAGCATTCCAAAAATATAATTTTAATAAAGCCCCGGCAATGAAAAATTGATGTTTCTAACTTAGAATTCTTAATGGGAGAGCAGAGTTCTCTTTCTTTACTAGGATAATTTATTCGCAAATAGAAACGCTTTAATGTTCTTCCCTCATGTTCTGAGCGCGGAGTAATACCTACCACATCACGTTCCACCATCTATATACACTTGAATCATATGCACTAATAATATAGAAACATAAATTTCAGCAGTATAAGTTATAATAAGTTACAGCACCGGTATATCGTCTCAACCAACAAGATATACAATTGTTATTGTCACGTTGCTGCCAACTATATCATTATCAGATTATATGTAAACAATACCAAAATTTCATTACATTTACAATAATAAATTTATGTACTCTTATACAGAATAAATGTTCCTTCCTAAATGTTTTTTTTTAACTGTTATGCGTAATCTATATAATATTCTATTATGTTATTAAGTATAATTTTTGGATAATTTATTTTAACTTTAGTTTTTATTTTAGTGTGCCTGTCTCAAACATACATCACACTACGCATATTTGTAGAATCATGTACCACATCTTACCCGCGCAGCTTGATAGTGAACTATGTTGAAAACCTATTATTAGTCCGTGTGGGCGTTCTATAAAACGGATCGGGCTGGTTATTTTCTAAAATTATTTACTCACTGGAAGTCACTTTAAAAGTCTGTCTGATACTAATAGCATATCTGTGTGCCATTCACAGCACAAAAATTCACCCAGTAGAACGTTTAGACGAAGCACTATAAATGTTTACAAGCACTATAGGTGGTGGACAGGAACTTGCTGGCGATCAGCGACCTAGGAATGGAAGCGAATTGCTGTCTCCTAACGTTATGTATTATTATTAACTAGTCACATATTTTAGTACAGACGGGGTGCGCCTACCCAATTTAGTTGTAATATACCACAAGTGAACCATGGCACAAAAGCGAGTGGTGCTTTTCACTACGCTTTTACGTTTATGCAATTAGGTTAGCTCTAATAAACTACATAGTATATTGGTCGCTTAACTGTTTGGAGGTTCAATAATCCTTCGAGACACAGACATTCGGTCTTATGCTTTAAGGCGACGAAATGGGGCGGTGGCGAGAGAAATGCCAGTAAAACAATTACTCATGGTAAGAGAGGAAAGCGAGAAACAAGGAGTTGTGGGTGAGATGTGTTGTCAATGGAATAATTTTAAGCCGATTTTTTAAAATATATAACATTACTTTGTCGTAATAACGAAATGGAGCAAGAAGAATCCACTAATTTTGTATTACCTTATTGGTACATAGTAAATTTTCAAATACAAGTTGAACAACATATAAAACATTACTTTTGATTATTACAAAAAGTCAATTAAATAATTCAATTTATTTTAGTGATAATTAGATATGCATACTGATATATATATATATATATATATATATATATATAAAAACCTTGTATATAATTTATATATAAACTATTTACAGATACCTTGTATATAGTTTATACTACACATATTTACGTATACATAGTTTGTAATTTTATAGTTATTGGGCAAAACAAAATTACAATGTTAGATTGGCGTTCGGTTTGATGCAAAAATGTTTTTAGAATTATTTACGCTTTATTAAAACACACACACACACACACACACACATGTATGTATATATATATATATATATACAGATACATACATACACAAAGATTTGGTAGCAATTAACCGGATAGTTTTTTTGTTTAACCCGGCAAACAAAATTCTCTTCCTCTTTTTATAATAGTATACTGTGTATGTTATACAGAGTATACTATTATATATATATAAATAAATTAAGATAGGGAATTGAAAAATCGCTTAATCTGTGATAGTGTAACATATATACAAAGTAATATAAAAAAAAAAAAAAAAACAGAAAAGATAGGTTTTAATCATATAATATTATTTCTTTATTACGTAAAACATAGCATCTAAAAAAATCCTTAAAAAGACGAAGTGTAAATAAAAATAAAAATTTATAATCTTCAATGTTAGTTGTCTCTATATAAAGATTAAAAAAATCAAACGGATAAATTTTTCTAAGAGATATAAAAGAAAATCTTTGAGGTAAAGTAGAAAATGAAATTCAGAGTAGAAAAAAATAATTATTATTTTATTTTCTTATAATTATTTTATAACTATTTCCTACAAAAAGGAAATATACTAAGTGATAAGAAAGAAGTGGTAAGAGAGTGAATATGAAGATAATATAAGACGAGGGCACAAAAGAAGACAAATGAAGAGACAGGAGAATAGAAAGAAAAGTAAGTGGAAAAAAAAAAAATATATATATATATAAATAAAAATACGCGGGGAAATGAAAAGGAAATACTTTTTTATATGGTGTTATTAATTACAATTTCTTTTTTCTTTGTCTTTTTTCTGTTTTATTTCCAACATATTTCTGAAAAAGATAATTGCAAAATAAAATAACTTAAACATATACATGGTAAAGTTTTTTTTTTATTTTTTTTTTTTTTATTTAATAATAGATACACCTTATTTAAGGGTCAAAAATAAAAATTCAATCAAAATGAAAACAACTAAAAAAAATTTCAGTTGATTTTTAACCAAACATTTGATTGGTAAACATAAAAATATAAAAAAATGTGTGAAATGTAGGTTCTAGACAAATATAAATGATGTATTCTCTTCTGTAAACATTTATAATGTAACAATACGTTCTAGTATCATCTTTTAAATATTTTTGAATAACATAAAATCGTAACAGATATTGAAATAAAATAAATGCATTTACGATTGAATAATTTAAAAACTAGAAAAAAATTTAAAAGATATTCTTATTTAAGCATAAACAATTGGGATTGTTTTAGCTGGTATTTTAAATAAAATTTACTAACATTTTTTCGCCTGAATAACCACTGTTGAATTTTTAAATGTACTGTAAAAATTTTTATATTGCTCGTATTCGACCATTGAACAATCAGATATATTAAAGGTTTCTTTTTTAATCAAATAGTTCACCATCCTACGGTTAACGAGATATTTAATTAAAACAAACGTTTTTATCTCCAAAATTTACTTTTATTAATTTGTTTTTTCTTTTATAACTTTTTTTTTTAACATTTCTTTATATGAATTAATTATCAAAAATTGTTGGATAGGGAAATGTTGTATTATAAAATTTAACTTACTAAAACGTCTTTTTTCTTTTCTTTTTTTTTCCTTTATTATTTTACCCTAACACAGCAGCTGGAACCACCGTTAGGCATGTCTTCAGCCGCTGTGCAGTGTCGTGGCATAATATTAAGCCTACCACCCCCTATCTAGGATCCCTGTAGGATCCCCCAGCGGGATCTCCCTTGCATCACCAAGACACTCCGACACCCCTCTTCTGGCGGGCTGAAGAGCCTCTGAACAAAGAACCTGCCCTTCCCGGCCCTATCACCTAGCCCTACCAAGGGTCGAATGTGCATTGCATACACCCGGCCCTCCCCCCATGCGTGACCCTCTGTTCCCTTGCGGGGCCCCCATTCATCCTCAGAAGTACCCCGATCCAAACATTCACTTGCATGAGTCCCCCAACCAGGGCATCCTCAGCAATTGGGCTACCTCCCTGGCCCTGAATGTCGCCACGATTCGCCCCCAGGAGTACAAAACATTCTTTTTTACGCCTTTTATATATATATATATATTTTAATAGATATAAAATGTAGTAGATCAATGTTAGAATCTGCGTATCTCTGCGGAATCGGCTCCGGGAATGACGAGTCCTCAATACGCTGAGAACCCGTCATTCCCGGGAGACATGTCATTGCCGTCGCATCCAGGTGAACATATGAATGATGATGTTTAGTCTCTAGTAGCACTCTACTCTGTATATTCCACATCTTCATCTACTTTTTCACTTCTTCCACTAAAATCTCTTAATTACAAATTACACTTTTATTAATAATTTAATTAAGTTCATAGAATACTATTTATGTAACAAATATTTATAATAGATTAAACATACACAAGCGTTTCGTACTATAACATTATCAGTTAATGCTACTCAATACTATAAAATAGACAACAGTTATGAAATATAATTCAACTTTTCAAAAACTGCTATCTTTTTAATAATACACAAATATCACATATAAATAATATCAGGTTTATTTATTTACTTTATGAATATTCCGGAAGCCTTCAAATATTCCATGCAGATTTTGGCATTCGTAGCCGTAGGCAGCCGCCTCCCTTATTCATGATATGTCAGTGAAGTGTAGAGATGTACATATTCAGGCCGACCATACCTAAGATGTGTGGGTTAATTAGGGAATCCAACCACCAAACAAGATCGGTATGCACAATCTAGTATTGTTATCCCAATAAAAGCAACTACCTTTAATAGGATTCGTACCTGAGAACTCGCGACTTCGGAATCAGCTGATTACTACGACGAGTTTTAACACTAATAGACCAAATCGGCTGATTAAAACGATCAGATAATATCCCTGCGATCTCTATATTAAAGTGGTAGAATCTCAATATTTTATCCTGAGAGTCCCGGATTTGAATAAAAGTACATGGACAAAGTTTGAATAAAAGTAATCCGCCAAATAAAAGGAAAAACTGTTTTTCCTTTTATTTGGTGAACATTTATCTGCTTTCATCCAATATTTACTGACGTGTTACAGTAAATCCACGTTTCATATAATATTGTAAATCATCGAAAAAGACTTTGCATAATTGCTTTTAAATAGGTTTAAACATCGATAAGAAATCTTAAGTCGAATATGATTTTTGGCAACAATTAACGAATGCGCGGCACCCATTGAGCGGAAAGCTGTTTCATAATCAACACATCGTGTAAAACACAGACATCGGCTGTCAAGGTGTTTACAATATTAGAATGCGACGGTACCTTCACAAGGTGATCAATTAATTCGGTATTTCGGATTTCTGTGACAATTCCGTTGATTGTTGAGGTTTTTGACCGTCCTTAGGGTTAAGTTTATTCAATGGACGTGCGACGACGTTTTAATTCATTCTTTTCCGTTTGTAAACGAAGGAGATATATTTTTTAAAGTGATATCTTACCATTCTTGTATTTCCATCCAGATTAAATCTAAATGCTTGTAAACGAAGTAGATGAATTTTTTAAAGTGAAATCTAACCATTTTTGTATTTCCATCGAGTAAATCTAAAAGCTTGAACTTCAATAGTTTTTAGTAAGTGTCAAAACTTTGCTTTAATAGATAGCTGTAAACAAAAAGAAATTAAACTAATCTCTGAAACATCCCAACCTGCTATCTAAAGGGTCTTACTTGACAAATATGAGAACTTTCCAAACGATCATGGAATTTCTATACCGCAATAAAATCATAAAAATATGTTGTAAATGTAGGATGTATCTATGTAAAAAATAAAAAAAAATAATTGCAAAGTGTTTCATCAAACTAATTTTAATTTCCCTGTACATCTGTTAAAGAAAATGTGAATTTTCATTCGGCACTTGTTTGTAATACCACTAACCCAATTATGACAAGACGTAGTCTATCAGACTACTCTCTCAACAAAACTGCATTCAAGAAGCGGTTCGGGAGATGACGGCAACACCGTCTTTTATACCTAACATTCCCTTCTCAAGTTCAGTATCGGTCACCATTATCTTCTTTTTTCTTTTTTTTTTTTTACTTCGTTCCATTAATGCCAGTGATGCCATCCTCATGTGAAAGACTACACGGTTACAATTACCGTTAATTATCCATCAATAGTATAAATATATAATCAGTCGTTTTTATTTAATATTTTTTTAGTTTTAATAGTGTTTATGTTTTAAATATATTTAGTGACAATTGGTGAC
Organism: Zanna intricata; assembly: GCA_010016005.3. Taxonomy (NCBI): domain Eukaryota; kingdom Metazoa; phylum Arthropoda; class Insecta; order Hemiptera; family Fulgoridae; genus Zanna; species Zanna intricata. Next base: position 16,642 of record JAAAKQ030040327.1, read on the forward strand.
AAACTAAATACTAGTTTTGATAGTAAAGATAAAAATTTTTATACGGATTTGAATACTAGATCGTGGATCCCGGTGTTCTTTGGTGGTTGGGTTTCAATTAACCACA
>JAAAKQ030040349.1:0-13636 GCA_010016005.3 Zanna intricata
TGCATTTGGAAAAATATAGTTAAAAGAAGAGACAAACTTATAGGCCACATATTAAGGCATCCTGGAATACTTGCTTTAATATTGGAAGGACAGGTAGATGGGAAAAACTTTGTAGGCAGGCAACGGTTAGAATATGTAAAACAAATTGTTAGGGATGTAGGATGTAGAAGGTATACTGAAATTAAACAACTGGCATTCAATAGGGAATCTTGGAGAGCTGCATCAAACCAGTCAAATGACTGAAGACCAAAAAACAAAAAAAAAAACATTCAATTGATTATCCAGAACATATTCTTTGTAAACACATTGTGATAACAAGTAATACTTAAACAAACATAATTGTAATTAATAAAAGGTTACATTTTCAAGGTAATAGTTTTAGTGAGTAATCAATACTTCAGTCTTCAGTCTTTCAGATTTCTTAACCGAATTGATAAATGCAATTTTATTAAGCTAAAATATATTTATAAAGATTTTTATGAGTAACTTTAATCATTCAGGCCTAACAAGAAAAGTGATGAAAGGATAATTATTTATCTTTCCTTTCGTACAACAAAACACGGAAGGCCAGATTATATTCAGCCATGTAAGTGATACTCATTATAATACCTGAATGGATTGACAATTCAAAGCTTACTCTCAGAGAAAGCAGCAAGACTGTACCTCAGATACTTTAGGTGAAGCCATATAAAACATTGGAATAGGTAGTGTAAATGAACGAATGAACGAGATTTCCTATCTTTCGAGGGAATGTATTAATATTTACATGTTTACTCATTGTGTATAGGATTGATACACTTGGTTAGCTCTGTTCTTCCTGTGTGGGAGGTGAACAAATCGAGACTCCCCCTGAATTATTTATATTTTAATGCTTTAGGCTCCTAGACATTTTCCCCAACCATCGATTTGTGTGAATTTTAATTATTAAAAAATTATGGTTTGATTATTTATGGATATAGCGTATCATTGATTAATTCATGACACGAATAAGAGGATGTCACAATCTACGTGCTCAGAATCAAGAAAATCTTTACTAAACATATGAAACTTCCTGATAACATAGAAACCAATCAATCAGTGCAGTGTTTTGTATTCAGTATATGATAACAAAATCTATAAAAAATCTTTTATAATAACAGTCTGCAAAAATAAGTAGTTTATTTGTTTTACGACAAAAATTAATATATGACAAAAAAATCTGACAACACAGTTTTAAGACTTTCCCGTCACGCGGCTTTTTTCTGATGGACGGCTTAAACACACATAAGCACACAACTTATTTTAAAATATCTGTGAGTTTATTTGAATATAATGTACTTTAATTTATTTAATTCAATGATTCTAAATAAATTGCGCGTTCATACCGTATTTCATTCGCACGGATGTAACGGTAATAATGTCCTCTTTAAATGCTTCTTTATATTTTAAATATTATTAATTATTTAATTCTACCGCTCACCTCTGACGTCATAACATAGCAGTCGACGACAATAGCTGTACGTCAGTGCTACACTAGCGCTCCTTCTGGTGAGAGTGGACACTATTAAGGACACTATTATTCTGTAATTACATGTATTTTAATATACATAATTATTACGAGTCATTCAACAATAGTATTTCTCCTGAAAAGCCCAATTTCTAAAACAATGTTTACTGTTATGAATTTTTGGTTTTAAGCGGGTGTAAACTAATTAAAACTTATATCAGGTATTCAAACCATACGAAAATATCGTACAAAACAACTTTTACTTTATATATACTCAGAATCATAAATAATGCTACTGAATAAAGTAAATTATTTTTTTTTAAAGACTAGTGACTAATGAGAAAATCTGTATCTCTCAATTTGGACCAAAATTCAAGTGGCAAAGCTTTATATATGATAGCATAACAATTTTTCCATAAGCTAATATTTCAAGATCGAACTAACCATTAGATTGTTCAGTGATACAAACAATCTTTCGAGATGATAAAGTTCAACTTTCCTGTAATTCTTTTAACAGAACAACAAATTATAAACAGGCTGGTAATACGGATAAAATAGATATCAATTTTAGCTCTCAGATTAATAGTAGAAGGAAGATTACAGAAAAACAAACAACATACATAGCATTTATAGACTTAGAAAAGGCATTTGATAAAGTAGACTGGAATAAGATGTTCAGCATTTAAAAAATTTAGGGTTCAAGTATAGGTATAGAAGAACAATGCTAACAATAACAGGAACCAAACTGCAACACTAATAATCGAAAAACATACAATAGAAGCGGTAATAAAGAAGGGAGTCTGATCAAGGATGTTCGTTATCCCAGTTACTTTTTAATCTTAGAACTAATCATAGAACTAGCAGTTAGTGATGTTAAAGAACAATGTAGAACCGCAGTAGCAATGCATGGTGAAAAGATTAAGATGCTACGATTTGCTGATGATTAATAACTCAAGCTGAGAGTAAAAAAATTTTAGAAGAAACGTTGAATGGCATAGATGAAGTCCTGCGCAAGAACTACCGCATGAAAATAAACAAAAACAAAACGAAAGTAATGAAATGTAGTAGAAATAATGTAGATGGACAAATGAATATAAAATTCGGAAGAGGAAAGATTACGGAGACAGAAGAATTTTGTTATTTGGGAAGTATATTTGCTAAAAATGGACGAAACAGGAGCGCTATAAAATGCCGAATAGCACAGGCAAACGAGCATTCAGTCAGAAATATAATTTGATGTACAAATTACATCAACAATAAATCCTCTTTAAGTAAATTAATTTAAACATCATTTCTGAAAGTATATGTTTGAAGCGTAGCAACACCTCTGCAATCATTTGCAGAGCATTTGGAAAACTATAATTAAAAGAAGACAGATTTCTAGGCCAAATATTAAGACATTCTGGAATAGTCGCTTTGATATTGGAAGGTCATACCTTTTCCTTCTTACCAGAAGGAAAATTATGCAGGCAGGCAACATTTGGAATATATAAAACAAATTGTTAGGGATATAGACGTATTAGATATATCGAAATGAAACGACTGGCACCAGAATGGGAATCTTGGGAGAGCTGTATCAAACCAATGAAATGACTGAAGACAAAAAATAAAATTAATAATTGGAAAAAAATGAGAAAAAAAAGTTAAATTAATTTTCATTTCGTTTCACCACTTAGTTTTGTTTCACTGTTTTATTTGTTTGATCAGTTATTCTTTGTAAGATGTATAAGCTTATTTTCTGTTGATTTTTTTCGTTTTTTACTTCTGAACTTGATCAATGTTCTTGAGACACATCTTTGATGTAGTTATTTATGTTTATTATATATTTATGTATAGGGTACAAGATGATGTATACATATACATTCTTGTAGGAATTTAATAGAAACCATTTTCTGCAGGTCATTCGTTTTTTTTTTTTTTGTATCCAAATTTACTTATGGTTCTGGTAAAATGGAACCGATTTAAAATTAAACATTGCGGCAAAAACAAAATAATTGGAATATATTTCTTTTAAGGCCTTTAAGTAAATTAAATTAAATTGGTACTTGTATTTTATAATAATAAATTGATAAATAAGAAATCCATCCCTTAAAATTTGGAATTTTCCGTTAACAGTAGAATATATATTTAAATAATCAATCTATGATTTTTAATATATTTTATTCATACTTAATTATATTTATAACTAGATCGTTAATTTTTATTGGCTAGCTAATGAAATACTATTTCATTGGTAATAAATTACTAGGAGTTCCAATCTGATTGTCTAACTTGCTAGAGGTCAATATTATTAATGACTGTAAAATGATAAATTTCTAGACTTGCAATGGAGAGATAAAATTAAAAAAAAAAAAATAAAAATAAAAATAAAAAACAATAAATTAGATACGATATCGTAACATTTATGGAAAAATAATGATTGTATAAATTAAAACCGCAAATAAAAATTTAATCTTTTCTCAAATAATTTATCGTTTTAAATAAAATAATAAAAAGATAGTAAAAAAAATATATACGTTTTCTACAAACATTTAATAGCACCGTTGATGTTACTTAGTATGCAAATTATATTAGCTTAACAGATTAGAAAAGAAGGTACGTTGTAAAAGTTGAGGTAAAATATTAATTTTAAATGATATCACTGTACCGTTTCATGAAGAAAAGATACGACGATTTTTATACTGCTGAAACCTCTCTAATTTCATTTTAGGCATTGTTATTCAAATAATGTTAAAAAAAAAAATTATCGAATAAAACTCTTTTCTATAAGTATTGAATTTTATCATTACAAATTTGTATATGAACTTTGACAAGGCTTCAAATTAAAATCTTATTTTCTAACACGAAGATTTAACTCCACAATAAATTATAGAAAAAGTAGTGTGGTCTTTTTTTTATTTTATTCTCAAAACCAGTTTCGAGTTATTTTCATGGAATTTTCCGATATTGAGTGTAACTTTAATTTAAATTACCCTCGCCACCACCGACTCGGCTACCCCTGCTCTACTGCTCTGGTATCCCAGCTACCCTTACTCAGGGGTAGCTGAGTCACAAACCTGCGTTTGTGGGTTGCGCCACTGCAGAGTTAAAAGTCATCTCTATGTGCCCGGCTTATGGTGGTTCCCAGAAAGCGACAGTTTTGGTTCCGAGTTTCGGTTTCAAAGTTTTGGTTCCGAGTGTGAAAGTTATGACGACTGGGAGGATTCCGGTGAGCTGGATCAACTACAGTATAATCCGGAGGGAAGAGAAGATGAGGTGTTATCGATGCGGCTAGGCGGACATGGGGAGGCTAAGAGATGTGGGGACCCGAATCGTTCCAAGCTTTGCTTTAGATGCAATGGTGGAACGCCGCAAGAGGAATGAGTGCCCGCAGTGTGAGAGATAAGTGGTGGATGAGAAGAGTGCCTCTAACGAGTAGTGCAGGGAACGATATGTCACCAACGTGTGGTACAGGAAGGAATGCAGGAAACGTTGCGGGTAATGAGACGTCACATGTTAAAAGGGATGGCGACGATTTCTGATATTTTCTGGGAAGATCTGCCTATTGAGGCGTTTTCTGTAACTCAATGTTAATAGGATCAGAAGAAGGGGGGAGGTCCGCTCTCGGCTATCTGCTAATGTTATGATGAGTAGCAGGCAGGTTGGAAGTCCGAAGTTGACCTGAGGCGGAGCGACCGATGCCGATTGGCTGTGGGCGGCTAGCCTTAAGAGGCGGACGGCGGGGGCTCCTCGGAGACGTCGTTCGCCAATGATTCCCTGCGGACGTAGCCCTGGTTATTCTAATTCGGTGATATTAGTTCCCGGGTGTTTGCATAAGGGCATATTGTTTAGGTCCAACCCTTGCGTGACTAGAGAGGAAGCGGGTGAGAGCCCTGCACGTCAGAACGGGCTTGGGGGCAGCGGCGTTAGGGCATTTTCCCCCCTACAAAACAAAAACCTCTTGGCGTATGATTTGAGTTGATAATATTATTAAATTTATCCACATGTAAAATTGCATTAAAAGGAAAACTAACATTCGTAACAACTATATGTTTTGAATATTGACTAAAATTTTTTTGGTCTTTAGCACGCTCTAATTATAAATTCATGTATGAGAGCGTGCCCCATGCTTTTAGTTTTAAAACTTATATAAATACCATTTTTGTTTTTTTAAGTAATTTTCTTGAAAACAAAAATAATTTTAACTTTCCAGTACGAACCGTTTAATCTTATTGCTAAATTTAATCTTATTGCTTTCCTTCAAGTAATATCATCAACTTAAATTATATAAATAAAAAGCAGACAGCTACTTTTCAGACTCTCCATGAAAAATAATAAGTGGCCAATATTTTGGTTAGCGTTTGTAGCCGGAAAAGATTTTACGTCAATAATTTTTTTTTAAAGCTCGTTTAAATAGTTATAAGAAAGCTATTCTATTCAGTTAAAATTTTTGCTCATTTTTGGGCTCTTGGTAGCTTGAAAATTAAGGCCTGTGTAGATCTCATACAGAATAAATAAATCATTGAAGTAGAAGCATTTGATAAATTTCATTTTTTACATTTAACGTTGAAAAGTTATTAAGGGCTTCTATACTTTATGAAAATTCTCACTCTCTCTGTGTGCGCACGAAAAAAAAAAGAGAAAGAATACACACACGCGCGCGCGCGCGCACATGAGCATGTTATAAATATTACTATAACTCAATAATGTGAGTTAAACTCATTATTATTATTATTATTATTATTACTATGCTTTGATGATAACCATTATTCATGCAAAATATTATATAAAATTATTAATTAAACTACATTTATTAATTTTTACTAATTTAAAATATGTCGCTCTACATATTTTATTTGTTTTTGTGATATTCTTTTAATATATTAAAAATTATTTTTCTTGAACCTTTAATATATTATTAATTGTCGATTAAAAATATTAAGTTTGATAAACACAATAATAATAATAATAACAAAAATTTTCCTAACAAATTATTTAATTTTTATCTTTAATGTTTTTTTTTTCTCTTTTACGTCAATGAAATTCATATTCGAGTAATTTTATATATTTACTCTACTAAGGTTAGTTTAGGCTTTTACTTAGATTAGGTTAGGTAATATTTTTAATCTCCTAACTTAATGGTAAATGGATTCTTTTTAAAGAAGAATATTTTTTCAAATCATTATTACAAAATAAATGCAAAAAATTATTTAATATCAGTTCATGAGATCAATTTTTTTCCAATGGTGAATGTTTGAGTTATAGTAATAACTCAATATATATATATATTTAATTGTTAATGCTAATATAATTACAATATATAAAAATTATATATTATTGATATATTAATTTATATTCAAATTAAATGTGTTACATTTATTAACCCAAGGGCCTATTTACGAAAATTCATTTTACATTAACTAATAAGCATGCTGTAATATAATATTCGTAATATTCCGGAAAATATATTTTGGTCCGCAATGGACCAGCGTAATGGATATATTATGTTTATCCATAACAGTAATTGTGGTTCAGTTTATAATTAATAATCTAATATAATTAATTTATGCACATTGAGAGCAGAGTAATTACTTTTATTTTAAAGTAGTTTATTAAAATTAAATAGCAGTTCTTTTAAAATAATAGTCATGATTTTTTTTTTTTTGAACAAGTTAGTAAAATTTGCGCAGTAAGTTTTCTCGTTTGAATACACTTTTATTAAGCTAATCGATTAAATCACCATTTAAGACTTTCAAATGATTTAATGAACCTTATCATTCTTTATCTTATTTCTTTTCAAATTTATTAGATTCATTTAACCATTGTAATTATTCTTTATTTAATTAATATTTAAAGTAGATAGTATAAAGTAATAGCTTTAAAGATACATTATCATTTAGTAAGCGGATATTTACCTTTTATTTTTGATAGATAAAAATTCTGAGAGATATTTTGACACACAAAAATACTATTTTAACAGATAAAAATTTACTATTAATACATTTCATAATGCAAAAAGTTAGGATCTAGTTTATAAAAATTGAATTAAATAATATTAATTTTAACCGCGAATCAATCAATTTCTCGTTTTCAATAGTTATCTATTATTTATTGAATATAAGTCAGTGAGTAAGTCATACAATAAAATTCAGAAGTATCTTAAACATCCGGTGCAGCTTCTCTAAGTCGTTGCCGGTAAGTATCCCATTTACAAAAATTACTCGTACGTAACACAGATAGATATGGTAAATTCATAACGATAACATCAAGCTTTGTAATCAATTTGAATAATAATAAAACAGAGACCGATACGGATACTAAGCCGCAAGCTGACAATATTTCATAAAAGGTGTCAGAATATAACCTGTATAAGATAATATTAAAATATTTATACAAATAATAAAATGATACAATTATTTTTTTTTTACAGCTAACTACCCATATTTCTACTTAATTAATTTATTTCCATAATTTTTACTTAATTTATCGTTCTTTCAAACCTGCCTAATGTTGTACTTATCTTTTCGTAATTTTATAAAACTATACCCAAAATTATTACTTCATTACTGCGCAATTGCTTAAGATGAAAAAAACACTTTTATTATTTATTTGTTATTATTTTTATTTATTTTTTTATTCCCCAACTAGCATATATACAATCGTGGTCGTAAGTGGAACTGTAAATAAATAGTTTGATAATAAGTACATGATAAGAGAGTTTTTAAGGAACTCCAATAATAAGTCAGCCATAATAAATTATCAGTTAACAATAATCTTAAAGTTCGTTAGTAAAGAATAGATCTACAAACACTACATAGTTAACCCCTCCGGGATTGTCAGTGTTAACTCGTCATCCCAATCAGCTGATTTCGAAGCTGAAAGGTTCAAATCCTAGTAAAGGCAGTTACTTTTATACGGATTTTAATACTAGATCGAGGATACCGGTATTCTTTGGTAGTTGGGTTTTAATTAACCACACTTCTCAGGAGTGATCGACCTGAGACTGTACAAGACTACTAGACTTCATTCTCATTCATACATATCCTCATTCATTCTCTAAAGTAATACCTTACAGTGGTTCCAGATGTTAAACAGAAAATAGAGAAAACACTTCATAGTTCATAAAAAAAAATTTACAAATAAAAACCAACAAAGTCCAAAACGAAAAAAAAAAGAATAATCCAGCGGTAGCTAGTCGAAAAAAAACAAACAAACTTGTAGCTATAGACAAAAAGTAAATAAAAATAACAGTACTAGATATGGCGATAGTAACTGCATAATCTTATTTAGTATCCCCTAAGTCAAGCACATGGAGAAGTTTGCATCTTCGGACGAATGTCGAATGGCGAAATTATTATTTGTCAAGAAAAAAATCTTGTTTATTGTTTAATGCGCTGATGTATGTATGTATGTATGAGGAGTGATTAGTCTTTAAAACTTCTAATTAGCAAGATCTGAGTATTACTGTAAATGGTACCTACATCAAAAAAAAATATTTTCAGTAATAAATTTTCTTGTTACTGATGCTTGTGAAATATTGGTTATGCTAATCGTTTGCAGTCTATGCAATGTTTGCTTGGTGATATATAAACTTCCTTTTTTAGACGAAGTCTCTTTTCGTTAACAGTATAAATTTAAACGATTTTCAAAAATAAATCGTACAAAAAAATATAATACATGATGAAGAAATAACTTTTTTTTTAAATAAGCAATATAATTGAGGAATTACATTAAAATTTTATGAAAAAAATGGGAAATAGGATTTCGCTTTAGAAACAGTTTACTACTGATTTCTAAACCTACATGACTATTCGATTTCTTAATAATAATCATCAGCTGGCACTACCAAATATTATACTAAAAATAAAAAAAAAACAAATAAGCAAAGAAAAAAGAATAATAAAAAAAAAATGACTGGCAAATAAATTATAGTTAGAAAACACTTTAAAGAAGGGAACAGGTAAAAGGAAATGATTATTTATTTATTATTTTTTAGCATAACTAAAAGATACGTTGATGAAAATAACAGATAAGGACCATGGATTGGATTATTCAATTTTATGAAACAATTTTTTTTTTGTTCCTGATTTCCGCAAAAATTACTGAAGGAGTCATTACGAAATCTTAACTGTAGCTTTGTTATGTTCCCTGAAATGTTTTATCACATTTCAAATCTCACCACTGTGTAATATCTTTATAGTTAGATATTGGCCAGGCCGATAATTGTCTATGTCAGTATCGATTTCTTTAGACAGTTATTATGTGATTTACTAAATTAAAAAGATTTATAAGATGATTTTGTATTTCTATCATAATATACTTAAAAACAGATTAATTTAATAATAAAATTAAAGGGAATGAAGACAATTTTACATATTTAACAAGTTATTGAAGAGTTGTTATTCATCGAAATTAATCTGCTTTTGCGGAAGTTTTGAATAGCGAAAACCCAGAAAGCATCAATCCTCTCATAATTATTTAAAAACTATTACCAAATTTTTAACTTCTATACTCATATAACGGGCAAAGCCGCAACAGCGTAGGCTGGTATAAATAAAGTACTTTATTCCTAATATAATTAGCTACAGTAGCTATTTAAATTGAATTCCTATTACTGTACTATCTTTATCATTAGTGGTTAAGTCACTTTACACTATATTTAGCTGCTTTATATTTAATAAAGTTAGAGATGAAAGTTTGTTTTGAACTTAAACTAAAAGTTCGGTTAACCGGGAGTGATACTGAGAAATTTTAACTGCATTTTATAGATTTATCATATCCTCTATCCATTTTCATTAGGATAAAAATTCATCTTTCAAAACAACAGCTTTTACGTTAATTGCTAAAATTTATATTGAAAGGGAATAGTGTTACTTTTAGTAGAGCAATAAAAAATAAGAGTAATAAATTTAGATGAAAACGATTAGAAATAAATAACAAATAATAATTTGTTATTTTCAATAGTTTATTTCGATTTTTTTTTTTGCAAGAACATAATACGTTCTTGCAAACTCAACTCTGTTACTAGAAATTTAATGGATACCCTCTCACATGTAATAATAGTATTGTAATAATAAAATATCCTTTTATAAAAAATTGATCTAGTTTATTTATAAGTTTCTTGAACTATCTTGAGAAAAAATATTTAATGTTATATTTATTAACGATAATATAAAATGAAAAATACCACTTTATTTAATTATAATTTGTAATAATTTTTCGTTTAGTAAAGTTAAATAATATTAATAAATTTGTGATTTATAAAAATTTCAAATTAGATATAAATCATTATTGTTGTGAACGTATTTGATTCTATTTTAAAAATAAGATAAGTTTTAATATCAGTAAATTTTATTTAAACATGACTAAACATTATATTAATTTTTGTCCGTTAAATATCTTAATTTTCTTTAACTAAGTGCCATGGATGACCAAAGAAATATTAGACCTCATTTAAGAGCGAAATAAGAAGAAAAGTACAAAAGGATAAAGAATATCATTACGAAAAAATGCAGATTGGAAAAAAAGGTTGATACAAGACAAAAATGAGAATATTTAAAAAGACCTGGAAAAAGGAAAAACTGACAGAGCTTACACGATTTAAGTTAAGTTGATGATGATGATGAGAAAGAAAACTCTTATTATATGGAAAGGAATAAAAATGAGGATTTCTCTTTGATTTAGATGATGTAAGTGAAAGATGGAAAGAATATATTGAGGAGCTTTATGAAGAAAAGGATACTGTTAACCGTAGGGAATATTTGGAAGATGAAAATAGGGAGGATTTAAAGAATGACAGGACCGCCTATATCTAAGGAAGAATTTGTCAACGCTTTGAATAACCTGAATAATAGCTAAGCGACAGGCACAGATAACATCCCAGCAGTAATATTAAAAGAATTAGGAGTGTCAACAAAAGAGACGTTGCTATGAAGAGAGAACAGTACCGCAACTAGATTTTATGAATAACAATACTGTAATAATTTCTAAACAGGGAGTATGCAATGGATTGCACCAATTATAGAACAATCTCCTTGTTATCCCACACTTCAAAGATAATGCTAAAATTTGAACAAGCCGAATAAAATTGAAGGAAATTTGGGACAAGACCAATTCTTATAATTTTATATAAATCTTATAATTTCTCATAAAGCACATAGTTTTATGTAAAAAACGTTATTCAGTAAGGTTTGATTACATAAGAATTCATTATAATTCAAATAATATATAATTTTAATTTTGTAACTGGACATTCTAGGAATCTATATATTGAAAGATAGTGTTTTGTTATCTTGTTTTTTCCACCACATAATAACAATTCCATGGTTACTTCAATTAATAAAAACAAAAGAACTAGAAAAGGACTAGTTTTCCATTGAAATATATTAATAATCTATACAAAAAAAGAAGTAATAAATGTTCTATTCAGTACAGTGAAGCAGCCGGTCTCCGTGGCCGAGTGGTGGCGTCTCGGCCTTTCATCCGGAGACCCCGGGTTCGAGTCCCGGTCAGGCATGGAATTTTTCACAACGCTACGAAAATTCTTTCATCTCATCCCTCTGAAGATATAGTTGATTGTGGTTCCGGAGGTTAAACAAAAAAAAAAAAAAAAAAAAAAAGAAAAAAAGTAAAGTGAAATCTTATCATTGGACGAAGTTAATTAACAAGTTATCAAAATCTTTTAGGATTGTTTCAGGTAGCAATAAAGGTTATAAAAAAAATCAATAAATAAATTTTTAACTAAGCTTTTAGAATAAATTTATTTTAACCAGCTTTAATAATTAATAAGATCAAATCTTACTTGTAATCTTTTAGAGAGGACAGTTTACATTTGACAGTAAACCGATTGTTGCTGAATAATAAAAAAAAACAATATAAATATAACAAAAAAAATTACACATTCTCCTTTTTTTTTTTTACTTTTTTCAGAAAGTATTTTTAAAATCGTTTTAACATTTTAAATAAAGAAGGGGATCTTTTCTAAATATTGAGATAAGCATTTTTAGTTCCTTGTACGAAGTAAAAGAAGTATTGTGGTCGCAAAAAATTTCGGTTTTCAGATTTCACCGGAAATATCAATTTTGAATAGTTTCGGTGTGACGTCTGTAAGTCTGCATAACTCAAAAACGATTAGCAGTAGAATGTTGAAATTTTGGATTTAGGACTGTTGTACCATCTAGTTGTGTACTCCTCTTCTGATTGCAATCAACTGGGCCAAAAATATTTATATATAGTCACACCCCTAAAAAAATCGGGGCTTTCAATTTTTAAACATCTGGATTTTGGGCATTTTCTTAACTGCAGTAATAAGCCTTCGTTGAGAGCTTTTCAATAATATAAGTGGTACTTAATTTCATTAGTTCCAGTTATAGCCAAATAAAATTTTAATTAATGAAATATTTGGATCTTACAAGTGAAAGATCCATCGGTTCGAATCAGGACTTCATCTCTTTGTTTTAACTTTTTGTTAAATAATAAATAATAATTCAATAACAGCAATAAAAAAAAAATTATTATGAAATAAGATTGAATGTACCTTTCGGTTAACATTCAATTAAGAATGTGTCATGTGATGTCCACATAAGATTTTTTTTTTTAATTCAATTGTTTGGAATAAGATTTTAGTTAAATACTTCAGAATTAAAGCAAATAAATATAAAAAAATTTTCGCTGAGTTTTTTCATGGGAATTTTTTTTTTAGAATATTTTTTAGAATTATCGCTTCTGGGTATGACACAAGAATGGGAACACGATGAAATGTCATGTATTTCAGTATTTATGATATTGTATGAATGAAATGTTTTATTTCTATTATTCTCTGATAAATATATTGGATTCTTATTTTCATTCTTTTAATTAAAAAAAAAGCTAATAAAAATTGAGAAGTAAATCAAAAACCAAAAATTTTGTTAAAATGAGAAGTTTATGATGTTATAAGTGTAAAAATAAATCTTAAAAAAATAAATAATAAATATTTTATTACTAAAAATCAATTGGGAATGTAATAAAGTGATTATTTAATTTTCTTAATATCATATATTTTAATTTTTATTAATTAAACATTTTCAACAAATGAATATCATTCATTAAACGGAAAATTAAACTGATTATAAAATTATTACGTAATGAATGTATATTCGTATTAATAAATCTTTGATGTTTGTTTCATCA
>JAAAKQ030040360.1:0-16746 GCA_010016005.3 Zanna intricata
GGATACCGGTGTTCTTTGGTGGTTGGGTTTCAATTAACCACATTTCTCAGGAGTGGTCGACCTGAGATTGTATAAGATTACACTTCATTCACATACATACACAATATCCTCATTCATCCCCTGAAGTAATACCTTAACGGTAGTTCCGGAGGCTAAACAGATAAAAGAGAGTTTCAGGCAGTATGCATTAATATTTCGGTTAGTAAGCAATCAGATGTGTCTCTAAATTTGTTCAGTTGTGTATTTCTTTGTTAATTTATAATTACATAATTTTTATGTACTTAAAAATCAAGCCGCATAATGCCTAGAAACTGTGTGAATAAACCAGACTCTTTTTGTTACATTTGTGGCAAGTTAATGTTAAAAATCAACCACGCATTATTATTCCATACATTAAAAAGTGTTATGAACTTTATTTTGGATGTAAAGTTGGTGACCAAGATAAGACCTGGGCTCCTCAATACTGTAATACTTGTGTCAGTTTTCTTTCAAAATGGGTTAAAAGATCTCGATGAATGAAATTCGCTGTGTCAGTCACCAAGAAATCATTGGACAACCTGTTACTTTTGTTTGATAAATGTTTCTGGTATTAATTCTAAACAAAACATACTATAAAATACCCCAATTTACCCCGCCTGCTATCAGACCTGTTCCTCACAGAAATGAACCGCTAGTTCCAAAACCTCCTGAAAGTATAATACTTGGTGATGATGAAACAGAAAATAAATCTGATCATGACAGCTGTGATGATCATTTAACTAGTGATCCTTCATTTCCAGCTTCAACATCTGAACCTCATCTTCTCACTCAGGAAGATCTTAATGACATTGTCTTTCTAAAAGTCAAGCTGAACTTTTGGACTCCAGATTAAAAGGTTGGAATCTCCTCCGTCACAAAACAAAAGTTACTGCATTTAGAAATGGACAAAATGAATTTAAAACCTGTTTTTCTGTTTAAAATGAAGTTGTAAGTTGTTTTCTGTAATAATATTGGTTGTCTTATGGAAGCCCCTTGGTCATGAACCCAAAATAGAGGAATGGAGTTTATTTATAGATTCTTCAAATAATAGCATGAAAGCTGTATTTCTTCACATTGGAAACAAATTTCCCTCTATATCAATTGTCCAAGCTTCCAAAATGAAAGAAACTTCTGAAAGTTTGGAACTGTTACTGAACAAAATAAACTGTAAACAATTTGAATGGCATATGTGTGGTGATTTAAAAGTTATTCCATTTCTATTGGAACTATAGCTTGCTAACACGAAATATGCTGCTTTCTGTGTGAATGGAACAGTAGAGACAGATATAATCACTACATGAAGAAGAAATGGCCGAAGAGTTATATTTTAAACCTGGAGAAAAGAATTTTGTAAACGAACCGTTATTGATCCAAAAAAAGAGTATTTTCCTCCACTTTACATAAAACTTAGTCTTATGAAGAACTTTGTCAAAGCTATGCACCGAAATGGGTGAGAATTTCCTTATTTAAAAAAATAAGGTCCTTAGAATCAGTGAAGCTAATATTAAAGAAGGAATATACAAAGGATGATATATACGGGAACTGATAAAAGATAATAACTTTGACAATCAGTGAATGTGGCCAAAAATTCGCTTGGACAATAACTAAATCATAAGGGTAAAATTACAAAGAAATAGTAGATGATCATTTAACATCATAGACTAATGGGGTGCAATATGTCTATGAAAATCCATTTTTTTGCATTTCCACCTGGATTTCTTCCCAGAAAATCTTGGAGTTGTGAGCGACGAACATGGAGAGTGGTTTCATTAGGAAATTTCTACTGTAGAAAAACAATATCAGGGAAAGTGGTTCCAAATGTGTTGTCCAGACTATTGTTGGACAATAGTCGGACACTTAAAAGAGACACCTGAAATAGGATACAACAAAAAAAGAAAATATGGCAAGAAAACTGATACTTCTATCTTCTAGGTAAGCATGTATGTTTTAAAAAAACTAAAATGTTTAAATCACTCGTCACTCAAAAACCTTAAATGATAGAGAAAAGCCAGTTACATTTTTAAATTCGGCGTAAAAAATACTAATATGTACATACGGTATATTATAATTTTTGCGACAAAAAAAGTAATGTTTTGGTGACTACTGATATCAACCCACTTATTTAGTTTAGTCCGTTTTATTATTATCCATATTATTTTGTTTAGTCCGTTACTAAACAAATAACTTCTATTCTTCTATTCCCCGAATTATTTAGAATGAGGAGGTATCTAACTCAACTATCCAAGTGACACCCATTGAAAATTATCCCATGACTTCTGCCGTTAGCTTTTTTTCAGAGATCATGTACTTCAAAACTATTGCGGAAAATATTCATAAGTACAACTATAAGGAGATTGCGTTATAAATTACACCAATGGGAAACTAACATCCTCTGGGAAATTATTGATAAAAGTCTTTCATTTTCAGCGCAAAAGTAAAATTACATTAAAAAAAAAGTATGTGTAATTTAAATATTTGATTTTTTACTTCGAAGCTTATACATTACGTTCGAAAAACATCATTGAAATGGCCTCCACGGCTTTGCTTGATATAGTCAAGTCTATGAAAAATATTTTCGTGGTACTTTCGCACAAATCAGCTTGAATTCTACTAATAACATGTCGAATCAATCGTTTGTTAGATACATCGTTTATTAATATAGGCTTGTGTCTTAATATTACCCCAGAGGAAAATGTGTGAATCAAATCGCACGATTTTGGTGGCCAACTGATATTAACATTTCGTGATATTATCGAATCTTCAAACTGTTGACTCAATTACTGAATTCATTCAGCAGTTTCAGAACATGTGGCACAATCCTGTTAAAACCGCAATTCATTTGAAATCAAACATTTCCAAATTTGTAAAGAAATAATCCCTAATCATAACTAGATAGTGTTCACCATTTACTGCAACAAAATCTTCTTGCTCATTTTCGAAGAACAGAATGGCCGTGTGATCCACCAGCCCATAATCCACATCAAACAATGACTTTTTTCGTATAAAACCGTCGTTTTTTAATCATTTGTGGGTTGGAATCATCCCAAATACGGCAATTTTGCTTGTTTATAAAGCCATAAAGAAAAATAATTGGATTCATTTTGAGGTGTTCTAAAGTCCAAACTGTCTACACAAAAATGATCCCGTGGTTTTATTACTTGAGTTAGTTGAATCTTATGGATGTAAACCATCTTATACCTGATGTAAATTCGTCATGGTGTTATTAAAGAAAGTTCCAAACCTTGTGAATGATGTGAAAAAAAAACATTTCGATTTTCACGAATACTTTCACTTACAGCAGCAATATTCTTTTGACTCCTTGCGTTTCTTTTGTTAAATGGTGTTTCAACATCAATTACAGAAAACTCTCTGCAAATATTTTAACCAAATGTTGAAATTGTTTGGCCGATTATGCACACCATAAATATCGCGAAGACACGATACGTAGCTTTAACCGATTCCATACTTAAATAATTCGTAAACTTTGTTGAGGTGTGTAACTTTCCATTATTATTTCTCATAAACGACTGAAAACAAATAACGCTTGAAAAATGAAAAAGAAAAATCTCTCCCACAATCTGTTAATTTGTTTGTGCTTGATTTGAAAGATCCCTTAACAAGGAGGCGCACCTGCTTACAAAACAGATTTATTGAAATCTGTATTACCGTATTCGTAAGCGTTATTTAGATCTAAGAGAGCTCAGTTAACTGGTAGTGTACGACTAGGTATATTCATGTGAATTGTATTTATTGTACCTCTTAAATGTAATTAAATTAATGAAGTTATGGGTTGTAAAATATGTTATTTAATATCATTTACTTAAAATTAATTTGTTTAGAATCGTTTGCCTGTGCACGATATAGTTTTAAAACACATTCTAATATGAATAACAAAAAAAAAAAAAAATAACAACAAAATTGAATTAATATAAATTCATGGATGGCACAATAAAAAATTTTTGTAACATTATGTAACGTATTTAATTAAAAATTATATTTGAAACTGTTATATTCTCACATATAATTTAACAAAGAAATTCCTTGTTACAATGAAGGAAAAATTACATTGTATATTCTACTCTTGACTGTATTGTAGCGAGTAATAGGTAAAACAATACTGTTTTTAAATCCAGAAGTCATTGTAGCACAGATCTATTATACAAAAACAATTCTTCACTTCAAAGGTAATCTTATTTTAAAAAAGTTATCATCTAGCAGAAATTTTTCCTCCATTTTGTTTTAAATAATTTGTACTGCGAGTCAATCTATAAATATTTTCTGATACTAGTTTTTGAAATCAACATATGACTACTGTTAAATTATTTTAAAATACCTTCTTAAGTTATAATATTTCATTTCTAAAATTAATCTCACATTGTTAAAATATTTTTAAGTAATAAGAAAATATAAACATTATAACTTACATTTAAGGACTGAATACACTTTAACAAATATAAATGTAATGAAAAAATACTCTGGTAATAAACTAACTGTACATGCCTGTAATTTATTGTCGCCATATGTATTGCTTTAATTGTGAAAATAGCTTTAATTTTGTAAGCATGGTCACTCCATGCTCACTTCTAGATTGTTTGGTTTGCCCTGAGTTAATCAATTTTCTAAAGTTCCTGCATCTCGTTGAATACTTTTGTCTACAAATGGTAAATCTGCGCACATATACCACCAAATATGACACAACAGTTGTAAATGGATGTAATTTAAGGTTACCCCACTAATAAGAAGTAGAAATGGAAAAATTTTGAGTATTACTTGTAGAATGGAATGCTTTCAAATTTTATTATATTAGTAATTAGGATCGAAAACATTTAACTAAATATAAAGATTCAATATCATCTGCCTAACCATTTAATCTATATTCGTATTTCAAGTTGTTAGTTTTTGTGTATTATTATAATTATCAGTGTTATTATTTTTAAAATTGCTATTTAATAATATCAAAAAGCAACTTACATAGGGTTCAGGCTATTAATTTCAATATTAAATATTTAAAGTTTTAAGTTTAATTATATTTAAGTTTATTAAATATAATTCTAAAGGTAATAAGAAACAACAAAGTCACTACAGGGTGGTGACCTCATTTTATTACTACTGCGATTTTTCCGTTTTTGTAAATTCGATTGCTTGTAACTCAAATCGCAGTTATTTATCGCTAAATGGTTTTCACCTTGTATTTATCGGAAAAGTGTTCACTAATAACAAGTATCACATTTCCACCTTCCTATTTTTTTAAAAAAAAGTGATTTTTATGGCGAAAAAAATTTCTATCAAACCATAAAGTAGTAACTTTGTAACTACTGCGTGGATTTGCATTTGTTTCCATTTCTTAATATCCCTCAGTGCTAACATATAAAGCAGTTTCCATACTTTAATATCACTCTGTATACACAAAGATTATGAAAATATGTTGTTTTTTTTTTTGGTCAAACGAAAAGAAAAGAAGAAAATTATTTTTAGATCATTAATTTCAATAAATTTTAACCGTTATAATATTTTCTCAAAAAAGTACTTAAATTTTGTGTGATACTTAATAATAATGATGACTGTAAATATGCAAAGTAATTTTATCTTTAAGGAAAAAATTTGAAACTTTATGGTAATAGTAAAAAATGGAAGTTGATTTCAATTTACTCTACAATCATAATACTCTTAAATATTTAAATTGAAGAAGATGCAAAACAATAGTTCCTGTTTGATTACTTATTATAACTCGAATTATTAGTTTGATAAGAAAGTTTTCAAAAATATTCCCCTATAAACCGTGTAGCATTAACTGTATAGTATTAACGTCTTAGCTCAAACTGTAAACTTCTAGACAAATTTTTCGCAAATCAGTAATTTTTCAGGTTATAATTATTCTATTTTGGAATGATTTTTTTTTAACGGTAGTCAGTTTTCATTTTGAAATCTGGAGATAAAACCATTTTTAATACTTGTAGTTTTAATTAGATAGGATTTAAATTCATTTTTGCAAGTAATTTACTGACATCTTGAAACTATAATAAATTAAGTGAAAAATTATAGCATAAAAAATAATTTAAAATATTTAACAATAAATTATCTAAAAATTGCTTACATTATCACTAAATTCCCATTTTCATCTTTCCAACATATTTTTAAAACTACTTTGGAGTTCATGAACATTAGGAAAGTCGTTACTTTAGTGAGTGAAAGATTGTAACGTTGAATTTTCATAATTTTCCTTCATTATATGAAACTTCAAAATGTCCTATTCGAATATTGGAATTTAAAGTATATGTTGAACACCTTGAAATTGTGCTCATAGCTGAAGAGTGATTTATTTACAATTCAAAATTTAGTCTCTTTTTACGAATTTTTTAAATGAATTTGCATCTGCTTTGACTATGTAAATTTATAGTCATCCAACCGTTGTAAGTCTATTTGTTAGAGTCACTGACTGAATCGATAATCTGATTTAGTAAAGAAATGTTTACACTTTGATATGATCTTATTACAGATTCGAATGAACTTTATGTATCGTTTTAAAAATACAGGATCCAGCCTACAAAATAATAATCATAATAAAATAAATATTATTTAATCGTAATACAATTACTGTAAAAAAAATTCGTTGAATAAATTTGGATAATCAATCATTTTGTTTTAATTTTCAACCATTTTTCTCCAGTCATAAAGCGGTTTTGCCTTTTTCAATACCAAATTCAAATTATGTTTTTAGTGATGGAATTTAAACGACCTTTGAATTAGGCTTAAAAAAATAATGTTATTATCATTACATTATTATAACAATTTATTTTATTTTTTGTATATATTTACCTTACATTACATACAGAAGCTCGGACGTGCACTAAAATTTTAAATGGATAGGATAAAGTTGCGGCACATGTTGTCACTTGTCATCCCTTTCCCTTGAAATGTGAGTCGCTCGGGATTTTATGGGCGTAGTGATCTGATGGCGCAAAATACATTGTTTCAAAGTAAGAACATTTTCTACATTTAATTTTCTTATTTAATAAAAATTCTGTTTATAGGCTTTTTTTATGTTTTTGAAGATTCGGTTTCGTACAGAAGATTAGCAGTAAGGTGATTTGCGAATAAGTTTAAAACAAGAAACAATTATATTTTCCATTATTATAACACGAATACCTAATTTTTAAATTCCATCAAAATAACTCATATTAATCTCGTCCCATCTACATTTACTATTATTATTAATTATTTGTTTATTTGATGAGATTGAAAGAATTTGTTTACCGTAGTGGTAGTACATGATTAAAACCAATACAGCTATGTTCTTTGTGTGAATGTTTTTATTGCGGCCTTAAGTACTGATAATGATTACTTTTATTACTCGTATTACTATCAATATTATTAATGTTTGTATTTTTTAATATTATTTTGATAACCTGGATTCTGTTTTCCATGTGAATTAAGGTAATGCATTTAAATTTACATTAATTTTAAAGATTCATATTTGGTACACGCGATTTCTTCGTTATGAATTGAATGTTTTCGTCGGCATCCGTAGGTTTTTTGTAAAGTCAAATCGGTTTTTTTTAGGGGTTATAAAAGAGATGCCCTTTCAGATGCCGGGTATGTTTATGCTTCGACTGAAGAATATTCTCTTGAGAGAAGTTTGGCGATCTATTTTGATAAAAAGATCATCTCGTGGCGACAGATAGTTATGATTCTAAATTGATATTACAATGATCTAGTTTATTGTTACAAAACTGCGATATTATTTATTGTTATTCTAACATTACAGTTTAATGTTGTAAAAAAAATAATCATATGATTTTTTGCGGGCAGTATGTTAAGACAAAGCTCCTTACAATTCACACAGCTGCTGATAGTTCAGTCGTCACCGTACAAATACACTCGACTTTGTACGACACACTCAGCTCCTGGCGGTTCACACGGCTCCATCTATACTATATTAGCCGGCTCTGTATTAAATCAGCCATCTCGTTTGGATGCCCGGAATAGCATGAATAATTCTTTTAACTTTCCTTCGATTATTTTTTTCTTCATTACATCGCCAACACATAATATGTATGTTTGAACTTCACTAATTTTTCTTTGTGACTGATTCTTAAATAAAAAATTAATATTAGTTCCAGACTTATAAATTTCTAAGTTAGAATCATTAATTTTTTCCGTATCGATGAGTGGATTGTGTTTCTTAGCCCAAATATTTCATCGATTTTTTTAATAATATGGAGTAATGGAATGGCCTTTCCGGAGAAAATTAGGACAATTATTATTTCCCAAAAATGCCTGACGATCATCAGCGGACAGGTTTAAAAATTTCTTACATCGATATAAGCAATGATTTGAATTACAGGATGAACATTGATTAAAATTAGATTTAGTATAATAACTACCAGTGTTTGCTCTACGATGTTAGTAGGATTTAAATTAAAGTGTCTGGTTAAGGGTTTGGTCGTTTTCTGAAAAATAAAGTTTCGTTTACGAAACTGAAGAACGAGTTTCGTTTTCTGTATTTATTTGTTTTTTTGAAGTGAATAAATTATTATATCTTCTAAAATTTGTCGTCTGGAATTAAGAAACTCGATAAAGTTCTTAAAGGTGGGAAACTTTTCACATGAAACTTTCTCATTCCATAGTCTTAAAGTGTTATAATCTAACTTAGATGTTAGAAATTGGAGTACTATAAATTCATATATACTAACAGAAAGTAACATCGCTCGAAGATTCACATGTCTTGTTGTAACTCATCATTCAACATTGATATACTTCTGAATTACGTTAAAAAAAACCTATAATAAATACAATTGCTATTCATAATTAATACAAGTTTTTTTTTAATTTAGATAATTGAACCAGCACATAATCAACTACATGAATAATTCAACCTCACCGAAAATAATTCAACCACATCAAGGCGGCAGTTATTTTACATTTTTTGGTCCTCCAGACGCAGATATCTACGGAAAAATTTGAAGAATCAATATTTTGGTCTTCCGAAACTGTGGCTATAATTTTTCAAGAATTCTTATACTCGACAATCTACTGCATAAATGGACGGACCGCGTCTAGATGTGAAATATTATTTGTGTAACATATATCTTAATTGTCTATTACAATTAACTTATATTATTTCATCATTTATGTAATACCATTTGATTCATCTCATATTTAATTTACTCTGTTAATAATTCACATTTTTAATATTTTGTATTGTTAATTAATTTATCTAATATCATTATGAAAATGAAATAATTAGTTTAACAAAGAAGGTCAGCAAAGACCTGTAAAACCAGAATTGCCACATTTATTGACAAATTTGATCCTTCAACAGGTGATAGTCACACCTTAAGTTAAGGAACCTTCTTGATTTGCGAGGCAAGATAGACATCATTCAGTCAAGGCTTGAAAGGGATTTTGACGTTGATGTTTTATCCTTAGATCTGGAAGAAGTCGATGAAGATTAGTGTAATATAGAATTCAAATTACAAGAGTTAATAAGTATTACTTATAGTAACAAAAAATCCGCAATAAACAAATAATTTCAAATACAATATTTAAACAAACTCAATAGCAACCTATAAATATACCCATATTTAAAAGTAATGTGTTAGAATAGCAGCATTATTTTAATATATTTATTGATTTAATACATAATAATACTGATTTAACAAATTTACAAAAACTACATTATCTGCATGCTTCTTTAAAAGGTAGAGCGTTAACTATCATTAAAGATCTGCAAATAACTAATGAAAATTATCTTATTGCTCTAGAATTATTAAAGACTCAATATGATAACAAATGCATCTCATAATGCTGATTGATCAAAAGATCAGATTCCATCAAAACAGAATCTGTAGGAACTTTGTCTCATTTTATTAATGAAATATCCTCACATGTAACTTCGCTTGAAGCAATGAAACATTTACGTCAAAGTAATGCAACATTACGTCAATGAACTATTTCATTGTTGAAATTTCTTAACTAAGCTGCAGATACTAATTATTGCACTTTTTTCTAAAACTAAATAAATCCACGGGTGGACTTGCAATTTCTCGATGTTAGATACTTACTTTTTCGGTATCAACCTCATAGTCGTCGAGAGGATGATCGGCAGTATGAGAACACGCTGTTGTTGCCGCAATTTCTTAATTTTCTTAGACAACGGTATATATTTCTCTACTTTCTTGCCATTTTTTTTGGTAAGTTGTTGCTGCTCGGCATCACGATTTTAACCACGTGTGTTTCTTTCCTTGCTTTTCTATTAGTGTAATGTAGATAACATTGAGTACAATGTAGATAAGATTAATAATGTAACGCCGAAGGAAGTCTTATGTACTGACAGTGACATTATAGAAGCTCTCAAGGTCAATTAAGAGGTATCTAAAACAGTCTTCGCGTTATATGAAGAGTTACATTATATCACAAGTTAATACCAACGGTTCTCGGTGGTATTACTCTCGCTCGTGTGAAGTTCGAAAAGGCGAACTAGAACAAAAGTGATTTGAAATTTGTCAAACGTAATAATTTGAAACATTTTTTAGAACCAAGGTTAAGGTTAATCTATACAAAACTTGAAGCAAGAGGGAAATTGGAACACTGACTAAGAAACGTACTCGTACCTTAGTACTTTTGGTCCTTCGGCGTTTTTCTCTTCTATACGCTTGTCTTTCGAGGTTATAAATATTCCCGTACTTTGTACAATTACGGGCATACTTGGGCTAGAATCATAAAATAAGTTTTTTATATAAAGTACAAAATGTTACTTTTATTGTTTTTTTTTTCGTGGCCACGGCTAACTTTGAGGATTACCCGATATAAAGGCACCAAGATATGATCTTGATTTATCATTACTCGATTCTGCGTCCCGCCATTCACGGTGGTTGATCTGAGACGTGCTTAAGAAGCCTCTTCGTAAGGGGCTTTCTTCTTACACTCACAAGTTTAGGATTATCTCGGCCTATGTTTCTGAGATGCCGATGCTCGGACACAGCGGTTGTCCTAAACAATCTCCGCGACTGTGCTATACCTACGCCTATTACGATTTTTATATCTGTATCGTAGCGAAACAGCTTTTACTGAAGCGAGGTGCACAATAACGTCCACCATGCTGGCTAGGGGTACGTCAGAATTGACAAGACATAAAGCCTATATATGAATATTTTAGTTGCCAATAGATTGGAACTAGTATGTTTAAGTACTGGGTATAGGGAGGCTCTGGCTATCTTTGTCCTCGGGTCACATGCTGTACATGTTCTCCTAAGGTAAGCCGTTTACCTAGAACTGTTCTAAGATTCTTGGCTTTTATCCCAAAAGGATTTTCCCCCTATCAAAGGTCTCAAAGATCCCTCACATTTCCAAAAGTCGTGCCAGAGCACGTCACTTGTACATGAATAATACGACCATCAGTCCCTTCAGTGTTGTAATGGAAACATCCGCCCTGCTGCTAACATACTGTGCTGCGTGAAACTACACATTTTATCCATAATTACTCCTAAATATTTCACGTTTTCAGATATGGGTATTTCTTTTCCTTTGATGTTTAAGGCTACTCGGCCTATACGTCTCCTACCAGCAAGCAGGATCAGTTTTGATTTTTCCGGGGCTGTCGTCAACTTATGTCTCTCCATCCATATCATAAGTTTATCTAACGCCTGTTGTCCACGCGTCATGATCTCCCCCTCGTCTCTTCCTGAGATAATCAAGGCCAAATCGTCAGCATGGACGATGACCTCCGTTGCCTCTAGTAATTGCAGCCTAAGTACACCATCGAACACGATATTCCATATCAATGGACCCAGATCTCTGTGGAACGCCACCGCATATCTTCCAAGTTATACCCTCATCCAAAGTATCAGCAGCCGTCCATCTCTCTAAAGTACTGAGACATTTGCCGTCTTAAATAATTATTGATTCCTTTACGTTCCAGACAATTCATCACAACGTCTCAGGACACGGAACCAAAGGCATTGCAAACATCCAGTAACACTAGAGCTGGTATGTTTCTTGTTCTCCACATACCGTTTCTCGTCTCACGAGCCCAGGAGACAATCTTATTAATAGCTTTAATTGTTGAGCTCCCATTGGTGAACCCATATTGATTGCAGAGAAGACCACCATTTACTCCTATTTCCTCAATTAACCTATTGCAAATAGCCTGCTCCATTACCTTTGCCGCAGTATTTAGCAAACAAAGCGGCCGCATCTCCTTGTTTGGACCTTCGCTGTTTCCTTTTGGGATGAACACTGTTCTTGATGCATTCCAATATTCTGGGAAGAACCCTTGCTGCAGCTGCTGATTGAAAAGCTACAGAAGCCGGCCAGGCATCTTCCTCATTAGCCTCTTGATTATGATAGCCGGGATTTTTACATTAATGATAAAAATTTATAAATGGATGAATTCAGAATAATATCAAGAGTTTGCGTAACTAGTTTTATTACATTTTATTATGAATAATTTTATATAATATTACTTTTTGTAGTAGTTATTATTGCAACTACAATCGTTTCAAAGCATTTTTTTTGGAGTTTAAAATTACATGAATGATTAATATAAAAATAAAGAGGGAAATAAAGGTAATCTAAAGGTAGAAATTATACTGAAAAGTCTTCTAAAGAAGAGGAAGGAGAAGTATTCAAGGTCACATTTTTTGATAGAAGAAGGAAAGTAATTATAAGAAATATAATGGAAGATAAATGATGTAATATATGAAATAGTTAAGAAAAATAAGAAAATAAAAATGTCTTGGCGTTAAAACTGGTGCAAACCTAGAAGATACATAAGTGAAAGTTTTTCTTGGGATAAATTAAACCGTTAAAAATTTTTTTAATAATAAAATATAAATTATAGAATGCAATTACAAAACTTTTTATTAAATAGTTTGAAAGAAAAAATTTACCTTAAAATTAACATAGCAGAAAACGAAACTTAATAAGAAGTAAAGAAGCAACAAGTTGTAATTGGTCGTAGGGAATTTGCAATAACGTAACAAATATTTTCTGATTATAAAGAAGTTTATGGTGTCGTTTGGGAGAGGATTTTACATGAGTGAGTAAAAGCGATGACGATTTTTCATAAATTATTTCAGATAACTATTGAAAGGAGGAAAAATGGGATAACCCATGAATATAAACATCGAATGGCTGACGTGAATCCTTCAAAACACGACACATCATTTGATACCGAATTTAGGTGAGAAACCCAGTGACGTTAACGTAATAACAATAGTTGAACGGAAGCTATTGCAGACAGGTTCACATTTTAAAGTTTTTTTTTTTTGAACGTAGTGGGAATATATTAAATAATTAAAAGATGAAAAGATACATAATATTTTATGAAATATGTTGTTCTTAGAAATTTTTTACTTTAAGATATTTTTATAGTCGTCTTTTTTGGAGGATTAATTCACCATATAAGCTTCAAAACTTGTGCGTTGGAATATTAGATGGAAATTTTTCAGCGTTAAAAAATGGGACATCTAACTGAGATTTGAACTCGGAACCTCCGGATGAAAGACTGAAATTACTATTGCTCCAGCAACGAGATTTACAAATAATTTTTTAACCTTTTTACAAAAGTATGAATTTGTATACAGGTGATATTTACTTATTTGCATAATTCATATAGGTAGAATTTAATGCTATATTTATTTTAATCTGATGTAAGAATGAATTTTTGAAAAGTAAAGTAAAAGAAATATATTTCTTTTAAACTGCCTATATGACTGGGGAGTCAAAAAATGTTTTCCTAATAATGTGTTTTCTTTCTTTCCTCAGTTAATTATGCCCAATTTATTTTCACGGATAATTTTAACAAAAAACTTTTTATATTAAAATTAACCTGATCTTAAATTTTACACATACTTTATTTTATCCTTAATTACATTTGGCTGGAAAATTTGGTTTTAAATAAACATTTTATAGTTTATTACCTGGCTAGTGCATTGAAACAATATTTTTTGTAAACAAGATTAAAAATTTATTTAATGGGAAATTTCACTGTATTATTTTTTCTATACTTGTAATAAAAAATATAATACGCGGACATTATTAATTAGTTTATGTAATCGTTTTTCATTGCATGTATCTACTACTGCGGACATTTTCTTAGTGTCCACGGTGTTTAATGTCCTCTAAATGTCTTAGTGTTTCTTAATAATATATTATACTTATATCACACACACACACACACACACACACACACACATACAAAATGTGTGTGTGTGTGTAATTCTAAGCAAATTGTATATGTAATTATTATTCACTTACATTAATAAAATTATCTTTATAGGATAATTTCAAATTCTTTGAACAATTTCTATTTTGAAAGATTTTTTCACTCAAAAGTTGTACATCTCCCTGAGTTTAGGGGAAGAAATACGTTTTGAATTTTCTCGTTTTCTATATGGTAGACTTTTCATCAACGTTGGTGAAAATTTTAGAAAGAATAAGCTTTTTCAATATTTTCTGAAAAAAACAATTTACATTTTGGCAAAAGCTGTGACCTGGAGAGCTGTAAAAGATAGATATTATAAGAGAAGTCATATACAACAACCAGCTTAAATCATGAAGGAGTTTTCTGCCTATTCGCCCGGTCATCTGCTAAGTATATTAAGGTTTACCTTTCCTATTTCTTCTTTCTTTTTGTTTTTTTCCACAACCCAAGTAGTTTCTTTACTAAATGGGTTGCAAACAAATTATACAGTGGAGTATAATTTTTGTTAAATTTTTTTTCTACAAAATGTACTTCATTATGTGTTCGTAATTTTTTTAAGGAATTATTTTAGAACTATGCATAAATTAATTTAACTTAAAATTTCATCATAATTTTAAAAAGGGTTCTTGAAGATATGATTCAATTTAAAAAATAAAGAATTTAATCTAAATTTTGAAAGTTATAAAGTTAGTTCATTTATGTGAGTTTTACAATTCGTTAACAATGATGTTTAATTTTAATATATGAATCACTTTCTAATGCTACTTTTTTCTGCTTATCAGCTTTATCGAATGGTACCTGTCAGTTTAATTACATAACTATTCTAGACCTCTAGATTTGGTCTGCTAGCTATAGTTCTTTTTGTTTGTAAACATTATATTTAATAATTTTATTTAAAGGCCAAAAGTTTTCTAATATTTGTATATAGTAACTTTGGCGTGGCGTAATAAAACATAAGTATCAAAATTAATGGTAATAAAATACTTATATAAATATAATTTGCAATGTTTAAATTATTTTTTCTAATGTAAGAGTAGAATTTTTTATAAATGTACGGATAATTTACGTATATGAATTTTATTGAATTTTAGTATACGCAACAATAAGTTTACCAACTTACCAAGTCTTCACAAATTTAGCATAATTTTAAACGTATATCTGGATGCTGTACACCACGCTTCTTTTCGCATACTTCTTGACTGTGGTGAGCCATCACTTTAGGATAGACGGCACCAGCTGCTTAATATCTTGCTCTGCCCGTATTAAACAAGACAACCAAATCACCCGGTTTTTGAAGTAGTCCTCCCAAACCTTCAATTACAACGTGTGAAGACCATCCACAATATACAGCACCAATGGATATTGGTGCTAGTAAATTTTGACACACCTTCTAGTTTCTCAACTTCTCTCCGTTTATATCCTCTGTGGAGAATCGGCCTTATAAATGTATTTATGACCTCACCATATGTAGATAAAAATCAACAACTCCTATCGTCTTTCAGCAAAACGTTATCAGTTTCTATCCAAGACAATTTGAGAAACAGTACGGGTCTACACAAAATCATACAGTTGGATGTGCTTTTGGTGTAAATGATAGAACTTCTATTGTACGTTATTACAAGTGTCTAAAATGTTGAACTGTACGCCATCAGTAAGGCTTTGAATATCAATAACTCAAAATAGCTCTCCTCCTTGTTTGTATCGATTCTTGCACTCCAAGATTTAAAAGATTTGTATTCTAAACAGCTTATAGTCACCAAAATTCATAATTCAATCACTGAATTGAACCGATGCAACACAGAAGTGTGTTCCTGCTGGACCCCTAGCCATGTGGGTATCTTGGAGAAAGTATTTGAAGATTTCACCGCTAAATACGTATGTATCTAACCCGTCTTTCATCAGTCGTGTTACTACTATTGAATTAATTAATTCTATCAAATACACTTTCAATGGAGGTGGCAATGTGACTGGACTGCTACAGTAGATAATAAACTCCGACACATCAAAGTTGCTGTACTGCCATGAAGCTCTTCAATCCGGAATAACCGTTGAGAGGAGGTTAATATAGGCGGTTTACGAATAGAGTATACTACTCTTACATATGGACATCTAATGAATCAGTCAGACTTATGAGCTTTTTTATAAACGTTACAACTACCAACTAATGATACACGACATCCTTGTGGACGGCGTGTGTTACGTAGCATTGCGTCGGATATTTAAATTAGAAGCTAAATCCAAGATATTCTAAAAACAATATGAAGATGTTATCGAATATTATATGGTTTCTTAAAGCCTACATCTATATTCGATTATTTAATATTTATTGTAATATGTTTTCTTTTTTTAGTATTTTATATTGCGCTTTACTTTTTCCTATTTTTCCAGTGTTATTGTGCGGTTTATTTGTTAATTTTGTCTTTTATTTTTCTGTTATTTGGTTTTTATATATATATATATATATATATTCGTTATATTTAGCGCATGTTGTTATAGAATTAGTTATTTATTGTATAGTTGTA